>JBAMCP010002503.1:1932-12020 GCA_037075105.1 Lissocephala sabroskyi | reverse complement strand
TATGAAATAATTATCGGGATTATTGACAGTTGTCCACCAGAACGCATTACGCGCTTGGCGGGTGGGAAAGGCGCCTCAGCCAACCCACCCACCAACTAACATCATTATCATCTCCAAGATGATGATCATGATGATCGTCGTGTGGAGCGTAGACCAAGTGAAATGCGCATGCGCACAAGTGTTGCTTGTCATTATGTTAATTGCATTTGTGGCGCTTGCCAATGCCGTCGATCGTCGTCGTCTTGCCACAGAAAATAAAGAAAGACACACACACACACGCAGAAGAGAGCGAGAGATGTTGAAACGGACACAGGGCAGTTGGACAGACGGTGAGGCGCTTGGGCTGCTGGTTTGTCGGCTTGTTGCTGCTTTTATTATATTAACTTGCTGCTGCATATAATTGATGATGATTAAATCAATGCTACCGCAATGCGCAGACGCAGACGCGAACGCAGAAGACACCCGGACAGTTGGACAGACGGGCACCAGGGAGCAGATGCTGGTCGGTCGTCCGAGCTGCCAAGGCGGCTGCGGCGGCTGAGACGCTTGCATCTCAAAAGGCCCAAAAGGGGGGAGACAGCAGGACGTCAGAGAGGGGAGGGGGGGGGGAGCGTCGCTTGCCCGCGATATGTGGATTAGCGCGTGTGCCTTTTGGCACAGTGGGGCCAATTGCAATTCCCCCAGCAAAGCGACCAATACAAGGAAGCGACGAGTTGCTCTCCAAGTTTTTTTGAAATTAAAGAGAGATTTTTTTATGGTTAATAATTCTCAATTTTGGAGGAGTCTTCAGACTTATTAAAAGCATTAAAGTTCCTCAAGATATTCAAGAATATTAAGAGTATTTTATGGACTTTTTAATGTACCAACTTTGGGCTTTTAAGATTCTTGGGAACACGAAGATCGTCGACACGAAGATCGGCGCCATCCAAAGATTTTTGGGTTTTTAGGGAAATTTTTTTACTGCAAATAATAAATATTTTCAGTAGAATTCTCAGACCTTTAAATGATATTAAGGTTTTTTTAAATATTTAACAATAATAAGAGAATTTTATAAAGAATTTTTTGTATCAACTTTCAAGATTCTTGGGAACACGAAGATCAACGAGCTGCCTTCCAAGTTCTTTTGAGATTAAAGAGAGATTTTTGTAATTCAAATAGCTTCCATTTTTAAATGAGCTTTAAATCCTTAAAATGGCATTAAACTTCCTTAAGACATTCAAAAATATTCAGGGAATTTTGTAAATATTTTCTTGCTTGAACTTTAAGCTTTCAAGATTCTTGGGAACACGATGATCGTCGAGCTGTCTTCCAAATTCTACATGGTTTTTTATATTTTATATAATTTCCATTTCTTATGGAGTTTTCAGACCTCTGAATAACGAAATAAAAAGAGAATTTTATAGATCATTTTTAGCATAAACTTAAAGGTTTCAAGATCCTTAGGACCTCAAAGGCTTTTGCACTTTTTTAAGCCACCAACAACAGGGAATTTGTGGCCAAAGCATTTGTGCTTATTTTTATATATTTTATAGCTTCTTATTTGCTGTTTTCTTCCTTAAATCAAGAAATATAATCGTAAGCTTCAAGGAATATTTAGAATATTTGAAAGACCCACAAAATCTTGCAATTTCCCGGGCTCCCTTAGTCCCCCAAAAACTCCTTAAGAAATCTTTCGACTTCCCTTCCGTATTTTAAGCACTTGAGTAGATTTCCGTCCCACTGTGGCTGATGGATCGACGCCGATGCTGTGTGACTGGCGGGTCATGAATGTTTATCGTTTTGTTTGCTGCCGTCCACTGATGTCCTCCGTTTTGGACCCTGGGGGCTTGGCAGGGGGGGAACTTTACGCGCTTCATCATCCAGTGGTCCGCTTTGGCCCCGTTTTTCGCACTTTGGCCAGAAAAATGCATCTGCTTCTGCGCCCCACTGAAATTTCGAAGGGATTCCCCTGGAAAGTCGGGGCGATCCTGGCGCATTTCTCTGCCAACCTTGGCCAGCGCGCCCCAGCCCCGCCGTCATTATCATTTGCGAAAATTGTGTTTTTTGTCTGACTACGCTTTACGCTCTAAATACGCCAAAGATAATCAACGAAAAACAAACAGCGCCCTGCCAGGCGACACTGGCCGACGGCCCGAGACAGACCACCGAGCCGGTGGTCGCTCCCTGGCAATGGCGGCCCAGGACAGTTGCAGGTCTCAGGCTCTGCGGCTGCGGGTGCCTGCACGCGGGTCAGGTGTATAAATTGCAGCCCGACACAGCCAACGACGGCGGCGGCGGCGGTGGCGGTGGTGGCAGACAGACAGACAGTCGGACAGTTGGACAGACGGACAGGGCATGGCTCGTTGCCTTCATTGCATGCGACTGCGGCCGCGGCTGCGACTGCGAATGCGAATGCTCATGACGGAAGCCTGGAAAGCGACGGGGTTGGTTGGCTGCCTTTCGAGGGGTCTGAGTATTTTTTTTTTTTTTTTTTGGTTCTCATTCTCCTGGTGCCATTGAGGCTTTCGTCTGCTCCGTCGTCGTCGTCGTCTTCGTCTGCTTCTTGTTCGTCTTTAATGCCCAGAAAACTAACAAAAATTCGAAAGGGTTGCGGTGCGCGTGCGGCGCTTGCTGGCCAGTTAAAAAATTGCATTTGCTGTCCAACTCTGTCCAGGTGTCCGGCTGTCCGAGTGTCCGCTGATCGTCTCAGTGGCTTTTTAATTTCAACAACAACACAAATAAATATGAAATAATGTGTAGAATGCCAAAAAACAGACAACGCCAAACACGCACCGCGTCGGGCGGTGGCAACATTGTGTTGCAATGTTGCAAGCGGCAAGCAGCAACTGCTGCAACGCCAAAATTGGCTAAGTGGGAAAACAGAACATCCTCCTGGTCGCTTTCCCAAAACGAAAATTAAACAATTCAATTCGGAGCTGCAAAAAAAATTAATTAAATGTTTTTAGTTTTATTAAGCGGAAGATTTGGAAAGAATTTCTTTACTTACTGTAATTTAAGAGGACTTTGGGTTTAATTATTTTTATTTATTTTTATTTGTTTTTAAGACAAAGGAAAGACTCTAAAAATATTTTAGGAAAAGAGGTTTAAGTTTTTCTCAATTCTCAACAATTTAAATTGCTCAGGAAAAAGTCTTAATATGGGCTCAATTAAATTCTTAGCCTGCTGTCATCTTAGAAAGCTTTCGGCTTAATTTTTTAAATTCATTTTAATTTGTATTTAGATCAAAAAAGAGTTTGTTAAAAGAATTCAGGGGAAAAGGTTGAAATTTTTATTTCTTAAACAATTTAATTTGATCAGAAAAAAGTCCCGAAAAATTGGTTATTTATATGGTTTTAAAATAATGTGATGAGAGGTTAAAATAAAAATTTTAAAAAATAACTAAAAACTTAAATAATTTATTAATTGAATGAACTGTAGAAGATTCAAAATATAAATTTTAAGGACCTTAAAAGTTTTAATAATACTAGGAATATAAATATTTAAAAAATATATAGAAGATCAAAATGAATTGCTTATAATTTAAAAAAAAACAAATGAAAAAAAATTAAAAATAATAAAACAGAAACAATTTGTAAATCCAAATAATTATAGAATTTTTTATTAAAATTCTTGGCCCGAAAGAATATAAATATATAATAAAATATTTAAAAACTTAAATACTTATATAAAATATTTATATATTGTATATTTACCTTAAAAAATGTTTAAATAATTTAACTAAATTTAAATTGAGGCCCCCAAAAATCCTTTTTGCTGCTTTCGATTTGTCAACGTCATTAGACTTTAATCAATCGCCTGGGCCGACCTGGAAAGCCTGCAACTTCCATTTATCAAGCCTATCGCTCCCCCCCACCCCTTCTACAGGCTGGCTGGCCCACCCTATTGAGCGCCCCACCGACACGCAATTTTTATTTGTCGTAGTCCACTTTCCTTTCGTGTGCATTAAGCTGCCCTCGAGCCCCCAGCCTGCAGGCTGTCCTTCCCGCGAGGACACGAGGGTTACAAATTTTATATCATCGCTTAAAAAACTTGCATAAAAAGGCAAGGAAGTGGGGGGGGGGGCGTTGCCGGCGGACGGCTGATGATGGGCGGGCGGCGGCACAGGGTGGGGCAGATTGCGCTAATGCAAATACAACTCTGCGGCACGGCAACGTTCATTGCCAAAAAAGAGGCAAGAAGAAGACCGAAAAATCAGCACAGCCAAATAGAAAAATCAACCCAACCACACCGACTAATAAATGCTCTAAGGAAGGGAAACAAGGGATTTGGGATGCGAAAGGAGACCCATAAAATGTTGGCTCAATTTTAAATTCCTACAATTCCTTAACTTTCCTTAACTCTCTACTGATTTTTTTCCTGCTTCCCCCAAAAATGCTGGAGGATTTAATTTTAGATTCCTACGATTCCTTAACTTTTTACTGTTTTTCTCCGCTTTCCTTTTCTTAACCGAAATGCCCTGTAGGTTTTTTGGAAAGTGTATGAAAAAAATAAAGAAACACAAGCAAAGGCGACGAATTTTATTTTATAAAATAAAACGAAGATGATGTCCCTTCCCCCCCCCTCCCCCCAGCCGGCTGGCGTCATCGTCGTTGCCAAAAAAAAAAACAAAAACAGGACGAAAGCGGCAAATGCAGCGGCTTTAAAAATTCCGAGCGGGGACGCCGGCGCGCAAAATTTTTAACCCTCCACCGACCAAACCGACCCAAGCGACCGCTGCATTTTCTCCCCGCGTTTGTGTGTGTTGAAAGTTTTGTTTTGTCCCAATTTCTGTAAGTGTGTGGATGTTTGTCCCCCCCACCCCCTTCGTCATCCTTTCCCGGGTTTTTTAGTACTCACTAAATTTTTCCTTCTTTTTTTTTTTGGCAATGCAGCCGTCGGTCGGTTGGTTTGGTTGGGCTGATTGAGGAGGTGGGTGAGGGGGAGAGGGGGTGGGGGTGGTTGGCGGATTCAAGTGCATGTGGGTTTTTATATTTGCCAGGATAAACGGGGAAGGCCGCACAGGACGGAGTGCCAGTTGCTTTCGTCGCAATTTTTTGCGGTTACTTTGTTATTTCTTCTATTTATTTTTTTTTTATATTCCCCAACTAAAACGGGAACGCAATATGCTATATAGAGGGATATATTAAGACAAGGAATCGGGGAAATATTTTTTAGGAGGTCCTAGGAAATGATTTTTTTAATAGAGCGCAAGGAAAAGACTCTGAAGGTAAATTCCTTTCATCTATCCTAAAAAAATATCTCCAATGTGGGTTTATAAAGCTTATTAAAGTAGTCAAAACTAAAAAATTATTTAAATTAATTGTTAAAGAAATAAAAAAGAACGAGAGCTTGGGTTCTGGAGACTCAGGAATCAGCGGGAAAGAATTCGTGGGGGAAGAGCGGTTAATAAATTTAAATTTTCCCTCATTTAGCTTTTTAAAAATTATATTTTCCCGTTTATTTTTAAATTCCTTAATTATAAATTTAAAAAATTATTATATATTTTTTACATATTATATTATTTTTTGTGAAGAATTTAAAGAAGTTTTTCTTATAACTTTCCTTCCTTCTCTAAATCACTAAAAAGATTTCAAGTGCCTTAATTTTTTCAAGGAATTATTTCTTACTCCCCAAAACTCTTTAATTTGCTATATTAATAAACATATTTAACCAGTTTTCGAGCTTTGATCTCTTTAAAAATATATATATTTAATAATTAAGGATTATATTTCAAACATTTTTTCTACAATTTTATACAAATTCGTAAAGCTCTCCTTTTTTTTAAGACCCGCACTATAAATGTTCCAAAAACTCCTCCCTCAGATATTTCAAGGCTTTGATTTCAGATATAGAATTCTATATTTCCCTACACCCTTCCTCCCCTCCCCCAAAATTCTACGCGTTGCATTCGAAGACTTTAAAAAAAATACAAAAAATGCTCTCTAAATTTTTTTGCTGCCTCAATTTGTTGGTGTGTGTGGGGTGCGTGTGTGTTTTTTGAGGTTTCCGAAATTTCCCTCAACCCTTTACCGTTATTTTTATAATTTCTTTCTTTTTTTTTTGCCACACAAAAGTAAAAACCAATATAATATTCGTTTGCATACCCAGCCACACACACACACACACACACACACACACACTCGACATACAAAAAGAACAGAGCCTGTCTGCGAGTTTGGCCGCCCCCTCCCCCTGGGCCGCTTATGTCCTGTTGTTTGTAACACATTCACCGAAAAATTTTCGTGTACAAAAAGAAGAAGGATAAAAAAAATATATTGCAAAAAAGGGTTAAACAGGACGATGATGACGACGACTACACCGACGACGACAATGACGGCAAGGCGGCCGCAGCGGCAAAGGACGACGACGACGACAGGATAGCCCGACAATGCCGACGAGGGGCGAACTTTCTGCCTGCCAGGGGGGAGGGGGGGGGACGGAGAACCCTCTTGCAAATTTCGCTTTTTATATACCCACTTATATACTTCTATATATTTTGCTTGTATTTTTCGGTAATTTTTGGCAATTCTTCTTCCTTTTTTTTCGTGTGTTTTTCTCCCCTGCATTTTTTTTTTTGTTCAAGAATTTTCGGGGTTGTCAGCGGCCCGTGCAATTGCATTCACAGCCACGCGAGTGTGTGTGTGTGTGTGTGGCGGTGTGTGTGTTTTGTGAAGTGGAACGCGTCCGAGCGACAGGAACCCCAACCAGCCTGCCACTTGTTTTGCCCCCGTCGTCCGTTGCGGCCGCTGGGAGGACGAAAAAGAAACTCAAAAAAAAAACTTTGTATGCAATTCCGTGTAATTTTTTTCGGGCCTTTCGGACGACGCAATGCACACGCACTTCCGGCAGACAATTTCAAGTTTATTAGCCCCGGCGACTCGAATTTTTGGGGAACGCACAAAGTGACCTCTTTTTTTGGCGGCTGGCACAGCTGCCGGTTGCCCCCCAAAGACGCTGCCGAGTGAGTTTTAATTTTGTTCGTCCTGAGGCCTGAGGCGTTTTCCTGTCAAGTTTACAATTAGAAAATGGCCCCGGCCAGAGTTGAAAGCCCCGGCAGGACGACGAGGGCGTTGGGGCTACGCAGCTTATCAGGCTCTCTGATGACAGCCCAAGACAAATCGACTTTGACAGCGGCACTGCCGCCGCCATCCTTGATGCACCTTGTGTGCGTGTCAGGACATCTCGCGGCTTTTTGCTGACAAAAGACAAAGTCAAACAAACGTTTTCCCCACAGTAGTGCCGCCCCCGCCCCCGCCCCGCCCACCAGATTCTAAATAGAGAACACAAGTGGAAAACTCGGAGCCTCTCAGTCGACTGGCGGATGCTCTTCAAATTGCCAGCCATTACCTTAAGTAGCTCAAAGTTTAGAAGGATATTTTGGGTTGTAAATGCTTTCAATTTCCTTTCGATTCTTTGCTTTTGTCGGCAACTGTACTTGCCACTCAATTTGCTGTGGAACAAATCCAGCCAACGTGCCAAGTTCTTCGCCTCTCGATTACTTCAATTTGCTGGCTAGAGGACCCTTTTGACGGGACTGTACTGCCCGCAAATGTTCTTCTCTCCCGGCAGAGTGTCCTTAGTGCGCCATAGCCACTTGATTAGTTGTATATTTTTTTTGTTGCCTTGCATTCTCTTATCAAGGACGACAGCTCCCCCAGCCCCTCGTCGGCATGTTACTGTCGCAATCAACATGACAGGCAACGCACAACGCTGCGTTTCGACGACCTTTCATTATCTGGGAAGGAGCAGCGGCGGCAGGACACAGAAACCGGCGAGCCTGCCGAGGGGGCGGGGGGCGCTACTTAAGTTCATTGTTGTTGGGCTTTGTCAACATGCAAGTTGCCGGCGAGAGACACTGAGCAAAAAAAAGCAGACCCCCTGCCACGCCCACGCCCACGCCCACGCCCAAGTGCAGTTGCGTGGGCGGTGGAGGCCCCGTTAGTTCAGCACTTCAGTTGCATATGCGTTGACGGCGGCCAGGATCAAAGGCGTTTCCCTCAGAATTCCTTTGGTCGCCTTCTAAAGTTTTTTTCTGCAGTTCCTTATCCCCCCCCCCCCCCCCGTGTGTGTGAGCCGCCGTATGAAATGAGTGCGTCAAGTGCACTTAAACCGAAAGTCAGGCAGCGGCGAACGCAACGAAATGCAACCCTGCGGGGTCCTGCACGCGGCTTTTGTGCGTGCTTGGCGTTTTTTTTTTTTTTTTGTCGGCAAGGCGGTTACTTTTTTTTTAATTCTTAAGTGTTTCATATTTTTTTTTGCAATTTTTTTTTTCTTTGGCATTTACCGACTTCCAGGCGCTCGCGCAAGGACAAGAAAATTGTTAATTTTTATGGATTTTTTCGAGCGCCGTTCTAGATTTTAATTGATGGGCCGGGAAATTCCTTATAAATGGGAAAAGGGGAGAACCGAATGAGGGAAATTTTGGAACTCATACCAAGAAAGTTCATTGGACTTTATTAAAAAGATTTGTTCCCAATTCTTGGACTCCTAGGAATCTTTTAATGGATTTTTTTGGAGCGCCGTTCCAGATTTTAATTGATGGGTCGGGAAATGAGATTGGGGAGAAGGAAAGTTCTTTGGCCTTTTGTGGAGAAATTTTCTTTTATTTCCTGGACTCCCAGGAATCCGGAATCTTTAGTTTTTTCTTGATTTCCTGGCAGTGCATCCCTTGGTCGCTGTCATTTAAATTTCCCCCCTCACGTGTGGGTGTGTGTTTTTTTTATTTGCATATCGATTGCAATTTTTTTGTTGTTGCCTCTGAAGACTTTGTTACTTTGTTGTTGTTGCTGTCGCCGCTGTTGTTGCTGCTGTTGGTGGCAATTTTTGTACGACAAACGCCGAAGTGGCAGCTGCTGACGCCGCCTAAAATGCGTGCTCAAGTGTGCGAAGCGCCTTTGAAAAACCGCACACACCCACACACACGCACACACACACATCCAAGTCGTCAAGTGGCAGTGCTCAATTGCAGGACGTGCGTGTGTGTGTGGGCGAAGGATACGCAACTTTTGCTATCAAGCATTTTGCTGCATAAATTTAGGGAGCGGAGGGGCTCACAAAAAGGATTCAAAAGACACGAAGCAAGAGCCTTGAGAGGACAAGAACGAGGAGAGTTTTGGGGCCGGTAAATCTCCTGGCCACTCCGGCGGACGATCTTTGACCCAAGGAGTGAAAATTCTACTCTACTCATCAGGCGCAGGCTTCTGGGGAACCTGAAGAAGGAAATTGGCCATGAATCGGTTCGCATTTAAGCTCCGAAAGAAATTCACAAGCTCCTTCTTTAAATTAAGGCCTAAAAAAATCTTGGGCACTTGGACAGATTTGCCATTCAAAGCTCCGCTTTCAGTGTCCTTTTGGTACAGTAAGTTTGCTCCGTTTATCTACTCTTCTTTGAAAAGGAGCTGGGCAATTTTTACTCCACTTTTAATCATATTTCCTTTCCTCCCTTTGGACCTAAGCAAGGTTCTAAAAATAAAACAGAAAAGCTCACAAGTTCCGGAGAAATCTCCTCAAGAAAAGAGCAGCTGAGTTTTTGGTTCGGAGCGTTTGCTTTGCTCCACTCCGAGTCTCAGGAACCCTAAAATCTTTGATCACCTTCATTTTGTTTTTATTTCCCTTAAAGTTATCCTGACTCAACTTTCTCATTTTGGTAATTTTACTCCAGCTTGACTTTCGGTTTATTGCAATTTTTCAGTTGATTTAATTCTGTGTGCATTTTTGGCGGGTGCTGGTTTTTTTTTTTGTTTAATTTTGTTCTCTAGTAAATTTTGTTTATAGTTTCGAATTATGTTTTCCTAGTTGGCGGGCTGGTTGGCGGCGACTGACCGGCCGGCCGGTTGGCTTGGCCGCTTCAAATTGCTGACAGTTTTGAATTTGGTTTCGTTTTCACATTCGCGGCACCGACCGACCGACGGACAGAGGGACAGACCCGGGGACTGTCCGCTGACAACGCTGACTTTTCAAGCAAAAATTGCGCCCGTCGAGCGACGTCGCCACCGTCGTTGTTTTCAGCGTTTGGTATTTTTTTTTGCATATCTGTTTTTCCAGGAATTCCGTCACTGATACGCTGCCATGTTCTAAAAAACAAAATGCAAAACAAAAAAATTAAAAAA
>JBAMCP010002502.1:0-12023 GCA_037075105.1 Lissocephala sabroskyi | reverse complement strand
GCCCAACACTGGCTTCTTTTTTGTTTTCGTGAGTTGTGGTCGTCGCCGCTGCCGAATTATTCGAATTCCTTAAATTTTCAAATGAAAAACCCACACACCGAAAATGTTTCGCTCGGCCAAAAACAAGTTCGACTCGGCGGACATAGCGCGCCGGCTTAAGCGCCTCGCAGAAGGCACCCTCACCTCCTACCGGCGTCTATTCCTCCTCCTCATCGCTGTCTGTGTTGTTTTTTATATGCTGCCGCCAATCTTTCGTTACATGCTCATCCGCACCCCCCAGCAAAAAGGTAAGAACCCCACAATCCACCACAAATTCAGTAAGCTACATGCCATTTCAGATCCCCTAATGCTGTGCATGGACGACCGGCTCACGCCCTACATCATCCAGAACCTGGAATTCGATGCCAACATTCGTCACGTGTCACCGCTGCCGGGCGAGCGCGATTTCACGCCCTACATCGGCAACGGCTACTTCGGCCTGGAGATCGCCCACAATGCCGCCCTCAACATCAAGCAGGGCCGGGCCATGCAGCTGCCCGTGCGCTTCCACCCGATTGTGTCGGTCTCCCAGAGCGGCGGCCCCGGCGACGGCGGCGAGAAGGAGGCCACCGTCGTCGAGTATCTCACCGGCACCGTCCACCGCTACCAGTGCTATGCGGGCTACTTCGTGAGCTACACGTACTACGCCCACCGCACGCAGCCGCAGATTCTCATGCAGGAACTCAAGATCACCAACACCCGCAACATAATCGAGGAGGTCGAGCTGATAATGCCACGCGTACGCTTTGCCACCACTGCCACCCGCACGCTGCCCGTCAAGTGAGTCCAAATCGGTGACTCCTCCACTGATAATAACGCTCGTTGTATTTCCTAGTGAACCCGTGCAGGCTGGGATTTTCACTTACAATCAGCTGGACGTGGTCACTGGCACTGTCCAGCCCGCGGGCGAGGCTCCAGGCAAGGCAATTGTGATCACCGTGGTCACCCCGCAGCTGGTGAACAAAGTGCAGCTGCGCAAACGCGGCTCTGTGAGGATTATTTATCCCATGGCCATCCACTACTCCAAGCCAGTGGCCGAGGGTCTAATCAAGGCCACCAGCGAGGCCAACGAACAGCAGGCCATCCAGGCCATGACCAAGGCCCTGCAGAAGCTCAGCTCCGGCTCCTTGCACAGCATCAACAGCTACCGCCAGGACCACATCAACGTGTGGACGGACCTCTGGGCCACCGGCTTCACCATCAGCACCTCCAAGGCCGAGAAGAGCCTCAACGGCGACCGCATCAATGCCACAATGTACGCGGTGCTCTCGCAGTCCCGCAGCTACGAGTTCGAGGAGTCCGCCTCGAGTTCGCTGGCCGTGCGCGACGACATAGCCAAGGCCCTGACCTATGCCGAGGGCTGCTATGACACTTACCACACCCTGCAGGCGGACAACCTGTGGCGCGAGATGAGCAACCTCGAGGAGCTGAATAGCTTAGTGTCCTCCTGGATGCTGACCCTAGGCAAGCAGGGCTGCCATAATCTGCTGCGTGCCGGGGCCTCGGGGGTGATCCAGGCCATGGTTCTGAGCTTCGGCAGCTTCCGGTTCAGCAATCAGCACTTGGAGTGCAACATGCATCCCAAGGACCTGCACAGGGACTTCCAGTTCCGCCGGCTCAACTACGGCAACAAGACGCATGTGAATGTAACAATTCTCGTCACAGACGACAACAAGGCCGTGATCAACGTGGCCCTGGATCGCTCCGACCGCAGCTACTATGCCTGCGACGGCGGCTGCCTCGACGAGCCCGTGCTCCTCACGTGAGTGGGAAAAGCCCCCGAATTTGTTGGAGAACTCAAAGATTTCTTTGTCTAGGCAAAGCCGCCGCCAGTTCCCGGTGAAGCTGACCGAGCCGCTGACCGCCATCCTCTACATCACCGAAGACAAGCAGCACATGGAGGAGCTCCATCACGCCATCCATGTGCGCGAGGTGGTCGAGGGTAAGTTCACTCCAAGGACCTTCTAACAATCGAGTTTAACTGTCTCTCATTTTAGCGCCCGCCCACGAGCAGCACGTGATTGCGCTGCACAAGCACGGCCACCAGTTGGGGGGACTGCCGACGCTGTTCTGGGTGTCGGTGTGTGCAATAATCATAGTATTTCATGTATTCCTGTGCAAGTTGATTTACAAGGAGTACTGCGAGACAACCGATAAGTTAAGATATCGTTATAACAAACCGTGATCCTTAGCTAGTAGCCATTTGAGTAACTGAATCCTTAACCCGCAGACCGCTCAGCTGCTAGTGACAAATTTCCCAATACCAAAACTTCAACTTTTTCAAAACGGCTTTCATTTCCAACCGCCGATATGTACAGAATATGCGAGAGTGTGTGATAGAAATAGAAATGCATTTTGGTGCTCAAAATCTGCCCCCTCTACTTGGTAACCGCGTGGATGCTTTCCGCCAGATACTGGACATTTTTGCTGGTCACGCCGGCCATCGAAATCCGCCCGTCCTTGGTCAGGTAAATGCTGTGGTTCTTGGTCAGCCGCTCCACCTCCTCGGGACTCAGGCCCGTAAAGCAGAACATGCCAATCTGGTCGGTGATGTGCTCCCAGTTGCGCGAGGAGCCCAACTTCTGCAAATTCGACTTCAGCTGGCTGCGCACATCGATGATACGCTGGGCCATGCCCTGCACGTCCTTCAGCCAGGAGCTGCGCAGCTCGGCATTGTTCAAGATCTCGGCCGCAATGCGGGCCCCATGGACCGGGGGATTCGAGTACAAAGCACGGATCAAGATCTTAATCTGCGACAGAATGCGACCAGCCTCGGCCTCGTCCTTGGCAATCACGGTGAAGGCCCCCGCGCGCTCCCCGTAGAGGCCCATGTTCTTGGCAAAGCTCTGGGCCAGGCAGAAGTCATGGCCCTCGGCCTCGAACAGGCGCACGGCCTGGGCATCGCCGTCCACGTCGCCGGTGGCAAAGCCCTGGTAGGCCATGTCGAAGAAGGGATACAGCTTGCCGTCCTTGACCACCTTGGAGATCTCCTTCCACTGCTCGAGCGTGGGGTCCACGCCGGTGGGATTGTGGGCGCAGGCATGCAGCAAGACAATCGAGTTGGCCGGGATTTTCTACAACCAAAAGAGCATTAAATTCTGGTCCACCTAGCGGAGCTCAGTTCACCTTCAGGTCCTCGATCATGGCCGCAAAGTCCAGGTTGCAGTGCTTGGGATTGTAGTAGCGGTAGCGCTTGACCGTCAGCCCGGAGTGCTCGAAAATGGGCACGTGGTTGCCCCAGGAGGGCGTGGGCAGGTAGACCTCGCGGTTGCCCTTCCAGAACTTGCTGAGGAAGGCGGCGCCCACGCGCAGGGCCCCAGTGCCACTGATCGTCTGGGTGGTGGCATTGTGCTTGGCCTTCAGGCGCGGCGAGTCCTTTCCCAAAGCCAGCTCAATGGCCTTATTATAAAACTCCGGCAGGCCAATGATCGTGGCGTACTCCTTGTCCAACGAGCGGCTGATGATGCGGTTCTCGGCCTGGAGAGAGAATAAATTAATCGGGGAATCATACGGAATTTCGGGGCCTTTACCTCCCGCACGCTGGGCAGGACGAAGGGCTTGGTGTTGTCGTCTCTGTAGGCGCCCACGCCCAGGTTCATCTTCTTGGGATTCTGGTCCTTCTTGAAGGCATCGGTCACCCCCAGAATGGCATCGGGCGGGCCCATCTGCACATCGGCAAACCATGACGATCTAAGCGGAGAATATTTCGAAATTGATTAGGAAATTTCCACTGTTAAGTTCGGCAAAAAATGCCCACATGCCGTTCTCCTGGTGGCCGTTCTGCTTAGCGCGCTGGTCCATGCTGATCTGATTCTAATCTCCCATCCCGCAGAAAAACCTCATCTCGCTGACGAAATTTGCCCCCAGCAAATCAGGTTTACCCAAAGGTTATCGACCGGTCTCTCCATCTCTGAGATTATCAATCAACCTTTTCCCTGGTTTAAAGTCTAAAAGTCTTTGGCTTATCCAATCGGCCGCGCCCACTTAATCTCGCCCCGGTGGGTTCTAAATTGATTTCCCTATCGGCTGGTTCAATTACCGGCAAATGCATTCCCGCCGCACGTCAGAGAGCCTCCCCCGGACAGATAGGGAAGCTCTCGGCTGACGTAATTTGCTGTCTCCGAGGGCAACAAAATATTTTCGAAAAACGAGTAAACAAAAACAAAATTGGCAATTTGTATTTATTATTTTATAGATTTAAATTTCTGATTTCATTTCCTTTTACTTCCCCTGGTGCTGGATAATTAATAAAGTTTCCGTTCCAAGGAACTTCTCCGTCTCCAAGTCGGTAAATCAGAAAAATAGAACAAAACTCAGAACACGCGACAAAAGCGTGATAACCGAGAGTGTGGGCTCGATTCCCTAACTTCGAAATCGTATAGAGGGCATATTAGTTCTTGGAAAGGGGAAATTTTGGTAGAGGAAAATCTTTCGATTTGTGCTTAGCAAGAATTAATAGGAATTTTTTAAAGACTTGATAATTTAGTGATTTTAAATTAAAGGCTTTTAAAGGAATCGATTTAAATAATATATAGCGATATATTTTTTATTACAAAGATCTATATAGAAAGAAGGCTTCCTTAATATGGAAAACAAGTTTCAAAACAAACAAAAAATGTTTAAACATGAAAATTATTAAAAAAATATATATATGTATAACTATAAGAAAGTTTCCAAAGATCGGACTTTAATCAAACGTAATCCAGTCAAATGGGTTAGAATTAATTTTCGGACTTTAATCAAACGTAATCCAGTCAAATGGGTAATTTTCAGACTTTAATCAATCGTAATCCAGACAAATGAGTTAGAATTAATTTTCGGATCATATATCAAAAAACCCTATGTAAGTTCTCAAACTTCAGTTTCCCTTAATAACACTTCCATTGAAGCGAATAATTAGCTCTCCCATGATGAAATCCCCCCGAAGAGCAGCGTAAGCAGAAAATAAAACTCAATGAACTGAGCAACGCGAAATTGGCTATTTAAAAACCAGAATGTCAGGCTATTTTGGATAAGAGAGCAATCCCACCACCACAAAAAAGCACACACAGCATATAGGAAAATTAAGATTCTATTATGGTATTATCCTCCTAACTATATGCATGAGAATTACCCGATAAATCTTGGACAGACTTTATGGGGTTGGGTAAACAAGATAAAACAGCTGTTCGAGGCTAAGCAAATCAGCAGGCAGTAAGGGGTTAAGCCTCCCCCCACCATCCATAATTAAAGATTAGCCGTCAGAGGAACTAGAACATCAGCTGCAATTTACAGCTATTCGAAAATTGTCCAGTGCTGCATTCGCACACACACAAACGCACACAAGCGCACACAGAAAGCTGGCGGGGCGCATCGCATGGAATGACCTTGGCAAATGACACACAGCGGGCATGGAGAAAAACAAGAACAACAACAATCACTTAGCACGCCCAGTTGGCCGTAATTTGTAAACGTGTAAATTTCCCAACAAAAACAAAGACAATCGACCCAGAAGCTCTCCACTTACTTGCAGCGTAAAATGCCGGCCGCATGGACGGGCAGCCGATTGGCAGTGAGAAAAGCGCGTTGGCAAATCATTGACATTTTTCACAGAAACACAAAACTTTTGAATGAAAAATCAACTAAAGGGGCAAATTGTTCTGATTTATTTCCACACAACCGATGCACAACGACCGCTCGACGGATTTAAAATGCTCGCTGACCGAAACCGCCAGGTGTTTGCGAATTACTGAAATCAGCACGAAAAGCTTCGGCCACCCGCACGACCAATCGATTGCCCGACATTCGATAAACTTGCAGAAAGCTCGGCGCGCGAACAGCTGATTTTCGATTGGCTGGCCGAGCCCGCCACGGCGGGTTTTTTTCAAGATTCGCGTTTAGTAGTTTCTTAGCCGTGCAGCCGTTTGCGTCTCGTTTAGCGAACCGAGGCGATTCGAAGAGTGAGCGCAAATTAAATTAAATCAAATTAAACAAAAAACCAAAAATAAAAACGAACATGTGGAAATTTGTGGCTTCTTCGTTGCTCGTCCTGCTGCTGGGCAATCTCGCGGCCGAGGCTCTGGAATTCACGGACTGCGGCTCCAAAAACGGCAAATTCACACGAGTCGAGATCGAAGGTTGTGACACCACCAAGCCCCAATGCATCCTCAAGCGCAACACCACCGTCTCCTTCTCCATCGACTTCGTCCTCGGCGAACGGGCCACGGCTGTGACCACCGTTGTCCACGGCAAAGTCCTGGGCATCGACATACCCTTCCCCCTAACCAATCCCGATGCCTGCGTCGACAGCGGACTCCACTGTCCGCTCGACCAAAACGAAACCTACCGATACACGGCCACCTTGCCCGTCCTCCAAAGCTACCCCAAGGTCTCCGTGATGGTGACCTGGGAGCTCAAGGACCAGAACAGCGAGGACATCGTTTGTGTAAAGATCCCAGCCAAGATCCAATAAATCCATTTGCCGACGACATTTGCCCAACAATTAACGTAAATTGTCTCCATGCCAGTAAGCAATCCCACAAAACCAGAACGGAAGTGGCTCGTGGGCAGGGGCAGGGGCAGCCGCAGGCAACGGGCCCCGGAGGCGGAATGTATTCTGATTGTAATCTAATTTAAAATAAAAGCAAAAATGAAGATTCACTTGTGTGTGCTCGTGTAAGTGGCAGGGTCATCAACTGGGCCAGGGGGCGGCTGATAGCCCGCCGGGTCCGCCGGGCCCGCCGTCGGGGTTTCCAGGGGGGTCGCCTCTGTTTATAGCTGACCATTGTGTGGTTGGTGGGGCTTTGTTGTTTTCTTTTTGCGTTTTTAGTTGGGGACTTCGTCATCGCCGTCGTCACCGTCGAACGATAAGAAAGGTGGAGGAATTCGCAGGAAAAAAAACAACGCGACTGCGAAAAAAGAGCAAAGAGCAAATAATTCTAATTCTGTTTTGATTTTTTCTTTTTTATTTTGTTGTTGTTTTTGTCTGGGCCGATTAAAGCTTTCGAGGCTACCAAACAAAAGCTAATTGCTCTGCGCAGAGGATCAAAGTTCAGATCATTTTGGAATCGTTTAAAGAACAAAGAAAAAGAACATATTTAAAATTTAATTGTTTTTTTTATTTATTAGCAGCTTACTAATCTTAATTTCCTTACCCCCTTATCATTTTCAACTATATTTTCCATTTATTTTCCACATTTCTTCACGTGCTCGCTTAAATTTTCTTAACAGAAATTCCTACAATTTAAATTCAAATGCAAGCCGGTTTCGATTTCGAGTTCTTATCGGCAATTTCTGTGAGCCCCACTTGCGATATTATTAAAATGGAATTCCATGTTATCTGAAAAGAGCTTCGAGAAAACAGACGCAAATCCGCTTGCTACATTCGCAATCGCCAAAGAAACCGATGCGAGCCAGGAAAAAAAACCACCCACACAAATCAAATGCAGCCGCTTTCAATTTTAGTTTTTCCATCTTCCCCCGCATCGGATTGTTTGAGTTCGGGGCTCCCACACGGACGCCATATGGCAAAATGCAAATACCAAAGCCGCTGGGTGGGGGGCACCCGCATTATCCGCACTGCGCAGTCGAGTGTGGGCGCCTTGCGCTATTTAAGCACAGGAATCGGGTTATTTCCCTGCCGTGTCCTGCAATTGATGGGGGAATCGGTCAGCGGACGGCCAAATCCTTTGCCCAGTTTAGCTGGATTCTTCAAAGGAAATGGACCCAACGAAGGGCTGAGAATAGCGATCGCCTGGCTTGAAAAATTATGGGCACTCCTTCGGCTCCTTTGATTCGGCGGTGGGGGCTTCGGCGCTTCATATTTCTCGCATTTTCCTATCTCATTTACATATGAATTGCCGCAGATGCAGGCAGTCCTTTCCCCTAGCCACCACCGCCGTCGTTTCCTTGGGAATGTAAAGCGCAAGAAAGTTTTTCTTGATTCTACGCCCACCGGGCACGCCCTGACATCCTGATGACGGTGGGCGGCTGACTTCGGTAAAAAAATATCCTGCCACATCTGTAAATGAAATATGTGAAAGCAAACGCAACGCGGTGAGTTATTTCTGATGAAAGGCACATTTTATTTTCTCTCTCCAAACAGCTCGAGGAAAATTAAATCGCAGTTGGATTAGAGAAGAAAAGGAAAGGAAACTTTTTAGATCCCAAGAGAGGAGATTCTATCAAGGTCTCCTAAATGGAGAAATCTTTAATATGAGAATTTACACAGACCGTTTCTCTCTCTCTGTCTTCGACTTTTTAAGTACCAAAGAAATTGAGTATACCGTGAATAATTTAGGATATTTAAAGATCATATTAATGCCAAACGATCAATCCAAAAATAGCCTCATTTCTTTAAGTTCAGTTGATCATATATAGACGGGATAGATGTAGAAATATCTTGGATTGAATGGGAGAAAAATTCTTGCTTTAGAGATTTCTTTAGATTTCATGAGCTTCAGTTCTCTTTCACATCCTGACGATCAGGTTCCTACGCCCGATTCCCTTCTGATTCCTAGCGCTTCAGTTCTCTCCACAAACCAAACGATCAGGTTCCCGGTTCCTTCTTGATTAATGGCGCTTCAGTTCTCTTCCAACTCCTGACGATCAGGTTCCTATATCTGATTCTCTTCAGAGTTCTGACAATCACGTTCCTTTGGCCGGTTCCTTTCTGATTTTTGGAGATTTGGGAGAGTCAACCACGGACGATTAGGTTTCTATGCTTGATTCGTTTCTGATTTCTGGCGCTTTAATTTTTTCCCAAACCCTGACGATCAGGTTTCTATGCTCGATTCTTTTTTATTCCTGGCGCTCCTCTTTTTTTCTAATTCTGACGATCAAGTTCCCGAATCCTATTCAATTTCTGGCCATTCTCTTCTCTCTCAACCAAACGATCAGGTTCCCGATTTCAATTTGATTTCTGTCGCTTCAGTTCTCTCCCAATTCCTGACGATCAGTTTCCTTCCCCAAAAAGAGTATTCAGAATGCCCGTCGAGTAATTTAGGGCCGCCTGCCCGCCTATCATATATGCATATGGCCAGGTCCCTGCTACCCCGGCTCCTGTTTCCTGGCCCACCCTCAGCAGCCCTTCTTCCCTCTCCTGAAAGCCCGCCAACGTCGTCCTTCGTCTTACTTTTTGGTCCAGGCGCGTTGCTTGTAAGCCGCCGGTGTCTGTGCAGATTTTTCCTGCATAAATAGCAGCACACACCCACACACAAACACACGCACTATTCACACACACACACGAGGTTGCATTTTGTATTTCAGTAGTTTTTTGCCTTTTCTTTTGCGTTATTTCCCTTATTTCATTTTGCATTTAAAAGTAAAATGCAACTTCCTTTCCAGACACCGACTCCGGTGTGTGAGTAACTGCTTTTCAGTGTATTCATTGGTGTGTGCGTGTGTGTTGGTGACTTTAAAAAGCTGCTTCCATGCGGTTTGTTATGCAAATAATAAGGAAAAATTAATGCCCGCTTTTCCCGCACCGAACAGCCGTCGTCCGGTGGCTTTATGCTTTCTTTGTTTTCCATTGCATCGATTGCATTTTAATGTGTTAATCATAAGAAGTTTACCGCCGACCGGTCAACCGCGGGGGGTTGGGAATTACGAGCCCTCAACTGGGGAGGACTGGCGATGACGGAAATTCCAACTTTCCATTCAACAAAAAGCAAAACTTTTAATTTCAGTGGCAGTCGGAAGGTCCTTTGGTCCTTTGATGTGGTCAGATGCCAGGAATTTGTGGGATTTTTTGTGTGTGTCTTTCGCGGTTATTAAAAAAAAAAACCCCCGGTGATTAATTGTGAAAGTTGACCGAGCCACACATAATTTGTTTTGGCGGTGATGGTGGCGGCTTAAAACTTTAATTTCTCACCATTTTCAACTTTAATTTGCGGACAAGCGAATGCCATTCGCGCTCCTTGTCGTTGTCCCTGCCGCTTGCCACGTTTTTGTTTCCTGGCACTTCTGAGGCGGCGAATTGGCTGCATTTTCAGCCGCCTCCCGAAAGTAGGCAACGATGAATTTGATAAGCCGCAGAATTTACGCTGCCCGCGGAGAACAGGAAGTCAGCAATTTTAATGCAATTTTATAACCTTTTTTATGAACCAAAAACAAACCGGTTCCATCCGCTGGTCTTGTCGGCAATTGCGGGAATCGAAGACTAATTAAATTAAAATTATTTCACTGCGGAATGACTTCGATTCTAGAGTGATTCAATCGCTTAACCAGCCGAACGGGTGGCTCGGATTTGCCAGCTCCGATTGATCCTGGCAGAGCATTTGACTTTCGGTTCAGTTCGAGGAACGCATCGAAATCCCTTTAGCTATATCCTTTGGTTAAAAAGCGTGTGCATTATTAATTTTGCAGCATTACAGGAGCATCAATTTATGGCCACATTTCGGGCGGTTTAAAAACACTTTTGTGTCGATTTTGCAATTTTATTTTCGCATATTTTTCTCCCGGCCACTCATCGGTATCGGTTGGCTGGTCGCTGGCTCGTCCTGCTTGTTATCTCAATTATTTGCATATGTGCAGGGCCAGGCTATAAATTCCTTTTGTTGTTCTTATAACGACTCCAACGCTGACTGGGCTGATTTTTTTTTTTATTTATTTATATGAAATCCATAAAAACTCTCACCTCTCACGGGATTCGTAAAATGGAAGAATTGTTGGGGTTATTTCTTTATCATTATTTTTTAGTGGCTGACTTCACGGTGCCCGGCACATGAACTGTCAATTTTTCCCCGCCACCACACACCAACAAAATTTTGACCTTAAAAAAACTGAATTCGAATGCAAATTCCTCAGCGCTTGGCGTTGACAATTATGGCAGCCGGGAAAAAACACCCGCCTGGCATAATCAGCGGCTGTTCCACGTCCTGCGACATCAGGACTTGTTTAAAATTACCACAGATTGAAAAAACAAAATAACAGATCCGTCGAACAGAACACAAAGGAATACTCTGCTCGAAGGAATCCTCAACGGTCGGGCGGTCAAAAATACAGCAATTAAAATTGACTTGGAATTTTACCTTCTCAGCTTGAATTTCCAATCAGTCAAGCGGTGAAAGAGTAAATCTTTTTTAAGAATAGTAAAAATTTTATATATCGAAAACCCATTAATTCCAATTATTCCCTATGGCGAAGTTTCCTCTTAGCAAAATTTAGAAAATATTGAAAAATAAAATTGAAAAGACAAATCAACTTAATGTCCATTATTTTTGTCGGTCGTCTGTGAATATTAATTTATTTTATTACTTCCATTTTCCTACTTTTCTTTTCTTACTTTACATTAATATATTCTTTAAATTTTTAATAATATTTTTAATATAAATACATTAAATATTATTCAAAATAACACAGTCTGAAGGCCTTTGTTGCTCTGTCTTCATACACATTGTACTTAAGAATTTAATTCTAAGATACAATTAAAATAAATAAATAAATTATTCAAAATATAGCTTCATCTTGAATAAAGGGGAATTTAAATAAAAATAAAATGGCTGTGCGTCTCCGAAAGCTCGAAAGACTCTTGAGAGTCTTAAAGCTGCTGCGATCAGCAAGGAGTCAGTCGATGGGAACAAAGAACTCAGGAATGATTTGATATAAAAATAACCTGCTATTAAATATAAGCTTTTTTTATTAAAACGATGTATAATTTTATGTTCTCTATTCTCTTCCATTTTAATTTACTTTTCTCTTCTAAACTCTTCATTTATTTAAAGCTTCCAAATCCATGATATTAACTCTTTCACTTATATTCCTTTTAGCGGTGAGGACTGCCTGTTTCCAGCAGTTGGTATAAAGTTGTCCAGAGGCCTGCCCTGCGCATTCCTCAACATAAAAAAAAGAAGTGGTTTCTAGAGGCACAAAAATAAACCCGAACCGAAAATGAATTTTGGTTTGAGCTGTTGTATTCGTGCGTTTGGTCAGATTGACAGGTGGATAGATGGGCAGTCGAATGAGATGACGGCCTGAATGACGGCCGGTCGAGGCCACAGGCTTAT
>JBAMCP010002501.1:0-12027 GCA_037075105.1 Lissocephala sabroskyi | reverse complement strand
TGTTAACATGCAGTCGGGTCCGATGTCATTGTTACCGAAATATCAAAGCCCCGCCAACTGATGCACGGGCACATTCGTGTGCCAAAGTTTACGCTTCGTTATCCACGTTCACGCACAAATTAACGTGGGGCGGGGGGGGAGATGCACAAACCGCCCCAGCGAAGGCATCCCGAGCCCAGCGGGCTTAAATTCAATTTTAATGAGTAAATAGTTAAAAGGCTTGAATGTCAAAAAGTTGTGCAGTGAATTCGGTTAAAATCGGGCAAGTGCTTGGCCCCTCCTAAAGTTGGGAATGTTTGCGCAGATCTGCTGCCGGGAAAAAGCCAAGTGGCAGGCGCCTCTTGTATCATCAGTGCTCATTATGCATAAATCAAAGTGCAATGTCCGCGGCACCCTCGGCAATTCTGCGGTATTCGCCGTCAACCACTTTTCGAGGCTCTTTTCCTTGTGGCATTTGTGCCGCCGTAAAATGTTCATAATCAAGAATTTCCATTCGCCCGACTCGCCTCGGCTTTAAATGTTAATTGGACGCTAAAATGTTAAAATTACTAAAAACCAGCAGCGGGTAGAACCGTAAAAAGTTCGCCCGTATGTGGGTCGTGGGACGGACTGCATTCTATAGAAAAAAATTCCATCTGCCTGACAGTCGGCAGCGGCGGCAGGACGCTCTGCTTCCGGCAGGCACCGCACGGTGCTCCCATTTCAGCAGCTCTCTCGCATTTAATATATGTATGCATAAATTATGAAATTACGCACAAAATAAATAAGAAAGAAGCACAGAAAATATATAAAAAAACCGAAGCCGTCAGCGAGGCTGCCTGGCCAGGCAAGGACGACGTTTTATTGCCTCCCCGCGCGTGCAGTGAACGCTTTTAAAATAAGCCGTTTTCGAGTCCTTGTTTCCACTTTAATTGTGATTTTGTCAGGACTTCCCAGGCAATAAATAAGCCCAGAAGGTCCATCTACTTTTCAGGAAAGATTTGAAGGAAACCAAACACTTCCAAGGGAAAAAGAAGTTGTTCGAATTTCAGGGTCTAAAATTTTCTGTCTGTCTTTAAGGTTGCTCCGATTTTTCCCCTCAATTGGGTGGGTAAATTGGCAGCTCAGGTTTGAAACTAATCCCCTGACATCCAGCGGCATTTGCAATTATTATGCCAAAAACATTTTATATATGGAGTGTCGGAGTTGCTGTGCTGGAATTAAAGCAGATCACGTGCCAGAAGGCATTCTAGGCGACGGCTCAATAACAATGTTGCAATTTGCAACTAAAGCGCTGGACGCCGCAAATTGGCAACATTTGGGGCCGCGTGGGGCGCTGTGGCGCGTTCCGGGGAGCAAAGCCATAAAGCAGCAGATTTTATGCACGGAAATATACTTCTATATCAAGCAGAGTGGACAGAAAATTGAGTGGCCCCAGGCCATAAAGTTGAATATCAAAGCTGACCACGCGCCACGAGTCGGCAGAATTTAAAGCCACCAGGCGTTTTATCCTCAGCTCCTCATGGATCCTTCAACGGCTCAAACAATTTCAATTTGAGGTGCCGCCCAACCGGACAACGTGCAAGTCGTAAATGAATTTTATGCCTGATCGAATTTGAAATTTAATGAGGTAGGAACGCCAAGCGCTCGAGTTGGCGGCATCAGCAAATAGTCAAGTGAAGCGAGGAGATAATGAAAAGCCCGTGGAGAAGGTGAAGGCATAAAAGGAAAACGAATTTCGAGCAAATCTTTTAAGGATTAAGGAATTAAGTGAACTTACAAGAGCCAACGTAAAAAAAAGAAAACTCGAACAGCGCGAAGGAATAAAATTTTAAAAATGTAATCAAGGCTTCGGACTTTTGCTTGATTTACATGAAAATCGACGGAAAGCAGAATGGGCAAAGATTTTAATTGACGGCGAATTGCAAACGAAAGGTTCTCCAAAATAAACAATTAAATTTTGAAATACGTTGCCTGGAATTCAAACAAATGTTTATTAAATCAAAAGCTGAATTAATTTGCCAGCTGTTATGTAAATTTCAAATGAATTCTGAAATTAGCAGAGGAATTTCCACTTGCATTTCTAATTTAGTCTGTGCGCTTTTAAAGGACACATCACATTAGTATGTGGGAATCGAGCAAATCCCTTTCAATTAAACGCAATTAATTAAACACAAATGTGCACCCCAACCAGCCAAGCAAGGAGAGTCCAACAAATTATGCAGAAAATTAGATGGCCCAGTCGAAAGGCAATGAAATATTTAAAGTCCTTTTATTAAACGTGGGCGGGGCTGATTTGAAATTCCTAGCAGCAATGGCAGTTGGCAAAGCTCTCTTAACACTTTCGAAAGGGTTTTTTAATTGCCGCGCCAGATTTGCCAGCCGGTTGAACGCATCGCACACAAAAGGCCGCGCAAATATGTTGACCTTGCAGGCAGTCAGCCAGAAAGCGAAAGGCTAGGTGAATTTGCATAATTTGTGTGCAACATCGGACCCGTCTGTGGTCACAGCACCGAAGGGCCATTCAACCAGCCAGCGCCGGTTAGTGGAAAAAAGAAAACTCAACGCGCTGACAAATTGCGGCTCAAGCGAAAATCAACACTTGTCAACCTCGCCCCGGCCACACTTCCCGGAGTGGAGGAGGCGCTCGTGGCCTCAAATGGTCTGTGCGCCGTCTGTTGAATTGCTTGAATTACGCATGCAAACGGCTGGAAAGACGATGACGCCAGTGGAGGAGGCGGCGTCAACGCAAACTTCGACTCTCGGCATTGAGACAGCCAAAGTTTTTGTGCCAATTTTCCCGCCAGACACCCACGCGCGCGGGTGGCCATAACAAAAGGACAGGCGCATTTTCCTATTTGTAGTTAGCCTTGTTAATGCAGTGAGAGGCCAAAAGGAAAACTTATTTCCCCGCAAATGGAGTGCAGCATTTAAATCGTCTATGCAAATTCAAGGTGGGGGAAAATCCCCCAACAGCATTAAGCTAGAAATTTCACAGAAGTGCAGGCGGAAATTTGTCCCATTTAATGAGCAAAAAATAACTAATAATATTCTTCAGGTACTAAATTAATTAAAAAGAAAATTAGAACTCACCGTTTAATTTTGTTGTTGCTGCAAAGCCGCCTTCATTTTCGAAAAACCGACGATTTTCGAAATCCGCGACGGCTGTTTTCGAAACAGCGGCAAACCGCACGCGACCGACTTTTCGAGTTTGTCTTTTTCGAAATACCGACAGTTTTCGAAAACCGCGATGGCTTCGTTCGAACTTCGAAGCAACGGCAAACCGCACGCGACCGCATTTTCGAGTTTGCCATTTTCGAAATACCGACAATTTTCGAAATCCGCGATGGCTATAATTGAAGCCCTTAATTTTTGCACACTTTCACACAAAGAACAAAAAAAAAAAAAAAAATGGCTAAAAAATCGGCCCATTACGAGGCTGCATTTTTTTAAGCCAAAAAAAAATATTTTTAAGACTAAAAACAAACCAAAAATAAACTTACCAACAAGCTCAGTTGTTAATACGTTGATGAGGTTCATATTTTGTATTAATTAAATTAAATATTGCAAGCTGCTTGGCTTCCGATTTAATTTTAAAACACGCACACTAGCACTTAAAAATAAAAAAAAAAAAGAAAAAAAATCCCGCACGTGAGAGAAAATAATAATAACCGAAATTTCGCACACTTTCGAAAGCAGCGGCGCGCCGTTGTCTGCACTACAAAAAAATTCCCAAAAAAAATACCTCGGAAATTTCCCAAGGCAGCCGCACAAACACAAGCGATCACGAAACACACACCGAGTAGGCCGAACGACGAGTTAAACGGGCGAGTACAACCGAGCGAGTGGCGAGCGCAAGCCCGGACGAGAGAGCGAGCGAGCGACAGACAATAAGAAGAAGAGAGCCGCGCGCTTTTTGCTGGTTTTTTCTGCCCACGCACACACACAAACGCACATACAAAAAAAATTGCAAAAAAAACCAAAGGCCGGAGGGGGTGGGTTTGCACTAATTTTAAAAATAAGAGACCACGACTTTAATACTTGAACTGATTTATATTTAAGACCACATATCACTACCGCACTATTATTTTAATTACCAATTAATGCCGCTGGCCGGCCATTCTGGCCGCCCGCCGCACACAGGGACGCCAACACAAAGAAGCACTTGAACAAAAAACAAAAAAACACAAATTTACGGCCGCGTCGATGTTTCACGGGCAAGTAAAGTGCGCAACGCGATGTAGGCAACTTACTTTTACGCAGGATAACACTTTTTCACTTCTACATTACAAAAAACTTTTAATTTTCACAATTTTCCAAAATTTTTGTGCCGCTGCTTGCGCGATGCGTACGTGTGGCGTCGGTTACCGATTTCGACTGCCGATTGCCCGTTCGCGATCATCGAATTGCGATATCACGGCCACCGCGAGGGCGGCAACTTCTGGAATTTGAATTTTGCTTTAATTTACATACTGAGATTTGCTCATTTGTTTGTGCATTTAGCCAGCGCTTATAACTTAAAATGATTGTATATGAATAAATGCCCTTGAAAATAAGAAACGACAGCCCTTTTTTTAATAAATGTAAATTGTAAAAAAAAATTTATCTATAATAAATATTAAAGTATTATGTTAAAGCCACCTCGAATATTAAATAAAAATGCTGTTCTCTTTACTTAAGTAACAAACGCTGGTAATTGGCGGACACACCAATCTGTGTTTGGGTTAATTGGAAATGTGCAAAAAACGCCCTGTGCCCGAAATCGATGATCGCGGCAGGTGGCCAGTGCCGATAATCGAATAATTACCTAGTCGATATTTACAACAAAGACCGATAAAACGCGAGTCGCGAGCGTGGGGTGCAACAATTAGCAAAGTTGTTAAAAAATATTGTTTTTTTTTTGTTTAAAAGGTGTTTTAATGTAGTTCGTGTTAAATATAATGTGTTGCATATGTCGGCCGCCCCCGCAACTCCGCCGCGGCCTTTATTTACGTGTTTTAATGTCGGGCAGTGGGCAGTGCGCGTCGGTCTGCCAGCTGCGTCCCCAAAACCTTTTGTTATTTAAATGTTTTAATTGACATCTTTGATTGTTGCCCACCTGCAGTGTCTTGTTGCAGTTATTTTTTTTTATTGTGCATAACTGGAAAGTGATAATAAGAAAATATCAGCCACAAAGTGCGCCCCTGGTGGCATTCGCTGTCTCTATCTTTTTGTCTTATTGTGTTTTGCTCCCGCGTTCGTATGTCAGCAGCAGCCGCAGCTCTGCCGCTTTGGCTGAAATTCTGCAGTGGGCAGCGCGTGTTGACCTGCCAGCGACGCCCATTAAACCTTTTTAATTTATTTAAATTTTTAATACAAATTTTAATTCGCCCCCGCATCGACAACTTGCGGTCTCTTATATTTTTTTATTATTTTTTTTAAGTGCTTGAGTATGAATAAGTGCAACAGAGATAGAATCATTGACGGCCAAATTTTGCCTTATGTGGCTCTATTTGTCTCTCTCTCTCTCGTTTAGTCTTATTGTATTTTTTTTTTGCGTTCCTTGCCCTTCTGCGCGTTTGGCGAATTCGCCGTCTAAATCTTCGCATTAAAATTTTAGCCCCAGGAATTTCAGAAGGTTTAAAAAAAACTAACTAATAACAAAAAGCAGTAAGTTCTTTTAGTTTATTTCCTTTCGCTCTTCTTCAATAGTTGAGTTTTTAAGAACAAAGTAGGCCTAAGAAAATCAATCAAATTGATTTAAGAATACAAAATATCAGAAGACCATTGCCCACAATAAAATCAGTCTACAAACATCAAGCAAACGATAAAGAAAGAAATTAATTCCTGTAGCCCGAAAAGGTAAGTTTATTAAAAAAATAAAAATATATTTATTATAGGGATAGAATAGATTTGATATTTTTATTTAGATTGAATAGATTTAATAGTCTTATTAAGAAACATTTAATTCTGAGGAAGAGTTAAGAAAGTGAATTTTTAGTGCCGATTTTAATTTTATGAAGGACTTCGGTCGACCGAAGATTTCAGGAATATTAATCAGTGCTCGGTAAAAATAATACATATTTAAAATTCACGCGTTCTTCAATATAATTTGTGCTTTATTCCAATTTGCTGTTTATTCTTTTTGGTCCTTGCAAAGCTTTTATCCCCAAATTTATTAGTGGGGTAAATAGGAAAAATAGTGTTGTAAACTGAGAAATATTCAACAAATATAGGCAACCCGCTTCGATATCTTCTTATCGACTTGCAGCTCTTGAATCTGTCAAGATTGAAGACAAAAGTGGACAAAAGTCAAATTAAATTAGGCAAGTCATTTCAATCGAAACTGAACAAGTTGAGTGCTCGGTTCTAAATATTCTTAGAGGTGAGTAAAAGAAAATTAAAGAAAAAAGGAGGAATTAAATTTATCACAAAATAGTGCAGTAAATTAGTGACTTGAATTATTTTTGGCGAGGTAGTAGAATTTTGTGGGCTAATTTAAAACAAATTCCATGGAGGTGGTCCATTTTTACACAATGAGGATAAACGGAAACGGAAATTAAGTGACTGCAGTGGCCGAGAGGCGAGTGAAAAGCGGCGCTGGGTTATTCGCCGAGAAGTCGACGGAATAAAATTCAACAAAACTTGTGCCACTTGCCAGTCCGCCGAGGCATTGTCCACTTTCTACTGTCCGCCGTTTTTGTTTGCTCGGCAAACACAGACGCCCGGGCAAATACGGGAGGCGTCATCCAAATCCGCTCCCTGCAATCAAAGGACAAAAACTCTGTCCCTGACCGGACCATAAAACTCTTGGGATCGGGTTGCCAAAGAATTTAACGCGACAGCTGTCGGGGGCTTTAAAAATCGCCATAAATACGCCAATAAAACGATTAAATTTACCCCACCAGCTGCCACGTATCAGGTAAATATCTCATCAGGCGGATTAACCCACCCACAATCAAACTACCTGCTCAGGATAAATAGATCGTGTCCCCCGAACCAGAGCCACAGTTGACCAACAATCACCGTTGAGAACAGTTTACATCGTCCAGCAAAAAAAATGCACGACAACGAGCTCATTTCGAATTTCGTCTTCACCAACGAGGAGGAGACCCAGACCTTCCACCACCAGTGGCTCATCGAAGGCAAACTCCACGAATGCAACACCTGCTTCAGCCGCATCGACGCCGAGGAGCCCCCCAGCCAGCACTGGATTCGCCGGGCCGACAATGAAAGCCAGCAGCTCAACCAGCAACAACAGGCAGTCCTCGACATTATCGAGGCCCGCAGCATCGACACCTTCTTCTTCTGTGATGAAGGTGCCAACGACAGGCTCCAGCATTTCATCGACGAGACCAGAGACCGAGCAGTGCCCGAGCTGCTGCGTTGGCTGTTCTTCAATCGCACGGTGCGCCTGGACTTCAGCCTGGCCTGCTATGTGAATGTTGTCAATCAGGTGCTGATTTTCCAGAGCTCCAGCCTGACCATCGAGCACCACTTCGACATCGAGCAGTGTGTGAAAATCGTCTACGACATGCTCATGGCCCGGGTAACCCATTACCTGGCCAAGTCTTGCCAAACTCGTCTGGAGGACACCAGCATCACACGCATTCGAGTGGAGACCCGGCGAGTGCGCGAGGACAACGAGGACAGCGTGCAAAAACTGGCGCTGCCCCTCCAAATTCGCCACTACATGCCGTCGCCCACCAGCAACCTGGCCAGCGACAGTGAACTGGCCGCTTTGCAGTTGGCCTATGAGAAATACCAGCGCGAATGCCATGGCTATTTCCCCCCGAACATGCGCGTCAATCTGTACAGCCTGCAGCAGTGCCGGACCACCAAGGAGTTGTATGTGGTGCCCTTTCACATCAGCGAGATCCTGCAGTCCACGCCCAACCGGAACTTCCTCATTCTAAACGATGTGATGGGCCAGTTCCAGCGGTTCCATGAGCTGAGCCCCACGATTCTGGGGGTGGACAAGTCGGAGCCTGTGGAGCTGAAGTGCCAGCGCTGTTCGGCTGAATTCGGGCAGCGTTGTGAGCTTTTTATACACCAGCGTTTGCGCTGCGGTCAGGACTTTATGGTGGACAAAATGCATGCTGATATTGTGGAGATATACGAACAATGCCTGCCGATTTCACGGAATAGCTTTCAATACGCTTGCTATGGCATCACCAAGCCGAAGACTGTGATGCGTAAAAATGAATTCGTGCCCATTGAGTGCGACTGGCGCAGCGAGAGTTCCGTGAAAGTCCAGCACGGACCCTGCGTGGTCATCAGCAACTCGCAGCCCCCCAGTCCTTGCAAATCCGTTTAGCTTTATTAAATAAACAATTTCTTAAAAAAAACAACATGTGTTTTTTTAAATCGAGGAGGGCGAAACAAAGGCGCCTGGCTTTCCACTCGCGGATTCATTATGACGCCTGCAGGCGCAATTGTTTGGCTCCTTTTGTAAGCAGCAGGCTCAAGCGGACTTAGCCCCTTTAAACCAGCCAATTTGGCCAGTGAACTTCGCTTAACTTTAAAGGGATTTTTGGGTGTTCTGAAATCTCCTAGTTCTCCCACTTTATTGATTTTTCTGTATTCCCTGTTTAAAGTTCTTTGCCTCCCACCGATTTGGTTGGCTGACTGTCGCTCGATTTTCGTTACTTTTTGGTTATAAATTACAAAACAAAATGACATGTCACCCTCGTCAAAGTCGCTGGGGGAGTAAATTACTCGAAGTTTACACGCCGCTTGCCCCCACAAGAGGGAGAAGCTCAGTCCCCTTGACTCTATGTGTGGTAATCATAATTTTAATATAGCGGTCGAGGCATTAGTCTCGCCCTCTTAAGCAATCGCAGGCGTGATAAATTGAGTACCACGAGCGCCCCCAACAGGTTGTAATGCAGTGGCGACTGGAATGTTGTTAAATGGTTATTTAATTTAGTCCTGAAAATGATTGATAGTTGAGGGAGGACCACCATAAAAATGGAAGTGAAAAACAGTCAATAAAAAATCGGATTGAACCAAACTTTTCAGCGAAATCGCTGAAGATGCTGAATGTAAATTATTATCACGAAGCGCAGACAAAGGCAATCAAAGGACAGACGATGAGAATAGAAAGGAGCAGACGTCGAGACGAGTTGGCTTTTATGGCCGAGCCGTGCAATTTATGGACGAACCCGAAATCAGAATCAATTGATGGACTCCATTCAACGGCTCCTTAAAATCCAGAAACGCCCCAAAGACTTGCTGCTCTTTGCAGTCGTTTAGAAAACTTCGAATGACTGAAACGATTTCCAATCGAATGATGGCAAAAAAAATGCCAACAAATGGAGTTTAAGAATTCCAAGAGCTTAAGGAGTTTGGGTAAAATGAGAGTTGCTTTATGTCAGAGAATCCAACGAATAGAACTAAAGAGCAATCCATTCTCTCATTCTTCTTAACAAATGGAACAGAACAGAAATTTGCATTTAAGCTACTTATTTTGGAGTTGACTGTACTCTTAAAATATTGCCAAAAGAATGCCAAAAAGTGGAGCCAAATGGAGTTTAAGAATTATTATTATCTCGTTCTCCCCATCAAAAGAAACTGATTTTCTCTCTTCCCAGAGAAAACAAGAAGAGGAATTTGCATTTAAGTTACTTATTTTCGAGGTGACTGTACTTTTAAAATATTGCCAAGAGAATGTCAACAAATAGAACTGAAAGGAGATTAAGAATTCCTTGAGTTTAATTTTCCTTAACGAAGGGACTCATAACTCAAAAAGAGTTATGGTAAAATCGAAACTCAGAGTTGCATTTTGATAGAGAATCTTATGAATAGAACCAAATAACAATCCGTTCCCACATTCTCCCCATTATAAAGAGGGAAGATCTTATTTCCTCTCTTCCCACAGAAAAAAAAGAAAAGGATTTTGCATTTAAGCTACTTATTTTGGAGTTGACTGTACTTAAAATATATGAAAGCAGCCTGAAATCATTTACAGGAATTTAAATTTAAGGAATACAATTTTACTTTGGAATTGGCTTGCAGGGTCTGGTAAACATTTGCGCCTTATCGCGAATCCACTTCGTGGCAACTGAAATATCGAAATTAATATTATTAAATTCTTTACATTTTTGCCCTTCAACTTACTCCACTTATTTCCGGTTAGAATGGGACAGGACAAATGGATTGTCGAGGGGTCGGGGCTGCCATCTAATTTCAGATTATAAAACACCAACGCCGATCCTTTTTGCGGCTTCACCTGGACGTTCAGCTCATGGAAGACAGTTTCCCCGCCGGCCTCGACATTCGACATCTACAAAAAGGAAGTAAATGTATCCAAAAAACACTCTCTTGAGATCCTTTTACTCACATAAAGAACGGCAGTGGCCGTGCGATCGCCGGCCTCCCAGTTGCCGCCAGAACTGATGTTGGCATAGTCCTGGTGCTCGTGGATGTGCCCGGCAATTCCGTAGTTGACCAGCTGCAGGTTTTCGGCCTGCTGGAGGCTCAGGCCTGTGGCGTCCACCAGGCGCTGGTTGAAGGCCCGCGTCTCCTCGAGGGCCTCATCATCCTCCAGTCGCATGGACAGGCCCGTGCGGTGGCCATAGAAGTCCTCGACGGGCTCTCCGTCCTGCCAATTGTAGAGCATAGGGCGCTCCAGCTTCGGCCTGGCCAGGGCCTTCAGGACATTTATGCCTCGGTCACTCATCATTTCGTGGAGCAAATAAATTGAAGGCTCATTCCGCAGCACTTCCTGCTTCAAGGGCGCCAGCTGGAGGAACGGCGAGGACCGCAAATATTTGCAGAAAAGATCCCTGCGCCGCTGTTTGTAGGTGCGGCGGCAGGCGGCTTGGTAAGGCTCCGTTTTCTCCTTGAAGGGCTCCGGCTCGAAGGGCAGCTTGCTGAACTCCAGCAAATCGGAGATTTGGCTCTTCAGGTATTCGTGGGTCTCGTCCAGCTCCAAGGCTTCATTGGCATAGGCCAAGGCGGCGCCATAGCGACCTGGAAAACAGGAAGATAAGGTAAAAATAATTAAAGACTTCTTTTCTCACCGTAGCCCTTGGCCGCTTCTGTGAGGAGCACTAGGATTTCCACATAAGTCCAGCCCAGGACCTCCAGCTGTTTGGGGTTGTGGTGCTCGTCATAGTAGAAAAGCCCAAGCTCGTACCAATATTCCGCCGTCTCGTAGTTCCTGTCGAACTGAGCCTGGAATCCCAGCATTATGCACTCCATGGGACCCCACTTAATGCGGCTAAAAGGAGAAACAATTAATAATCCTTCCAGGTAATTACGAAGAGAAAACCAACTTGGCCAATTTGCCCTTTAAAATCCCACCGGCCATGTCGGCCGGATCTAGTTTGTAGGTCGTCTGCAGTCGTTGGATGCCAGTCAGAGCCTCCATGTAGTCGTTGGTCGTGGGCAGCTTAGGCAGCAGTTTCCTGGCGTAGGCCAACTCCTCGGGCCCCACCGGCTGCTTCATCAGCTCCAGCAAGTGCCGCCAGTCGGAGTACAAGTGCCGAATGAAGGCAAACTGGTAGATCCTGTTGTTGGAAAAGCCCGCACCCTGCTTATCCCATACAGCCAGGAAAGCCTTTGCTTGTTTCAGGACACTGAAAAGGGAAGACCTTAAATCATTTCTCAATGGCTTGAGTTTTCAACTACGAACGTTTTAACTTGGTGCAGGCGATTCTTGAGCTGCTCGTTGTAGTCCTTGAGGTTCTGGACAGCCTGGGCCCGGAACTCCAGCAGCTGGAAGTTGGCCTCCAAGGCCAAGGCAAAGGCAGGAGCCAAAGGTTTGGGTTGAGAGAAAGAAGCAAGGCAGAAATTCCCAGCAGCCAGCACGGCCAAGAAAACGCACAACTCCAACTTCATGGCGAGGGAAACTAACTGCCCAAACACAGAGGCCTACAGATATTTAAATGACCATGGTAATTAAATTCGCCACAGTAAATTGAAGTGACTTCCTCACACGAACTGATCGGTACTCAGTTCTGGCCAAAATAACAAAACCTTCTCATGCTTTGGGTCCTCATTTATTCGCTTTTCTTTCAGCTCGGCCAAGGAAAAACCTTAGTAGATCTCGAGGCGGATTTCATA
>JBAMCP010002499.1:0-12037 GCA_037075105.1 Lissocephala sabroskyi | reverse complement strand
CAGATAGGTTTTATATGGATTCTCTCAATTCTAAAGCTTAAGTAGGACTGTTCTGAGGATTGTCTAGATCTCTCTGGGTGTTCCTGAGAACCCCTAGACTAGAAACTTTGCATAAGAACCAGACTCAAATCAGAAATGTGAATTTAAAGATCAGAAAGGTTTTATATGAATTCTCTAAATTTTAGATCTTAAGTAGGATTGTTCTGAGGATTGTCTAGATCTCTCTGGGTGTTCCTGAGAACCTATAGACTAGTTCTCTTAATTTGTAGGTTGTTCAATGCTTTGAAACTTTGTATAAGAAACAGTCTGAAAACAGATATGTGATTTGGGGAATCAGAAAGTATATGAAGATTCTCGGAATTGTATATCTTGAGTAGTTCTATTCTGAGGATTGTCTAGATCTCTCTGGGTGTTCCTAAGAACCCATAGACTAGTTCTCTTAATTTGTAGGGTATTCAATGCTTCGGAATCAAAATATTTCTATATATCTGTGTATATATTTTGTGCATATGAACCATAAATCGAGTCTGGCTGGAAATTGAAACTACGGCTTCGCCTCGTAGACCCCACAAACACCCCGTACACCCGAACGTGTAATAAATATTCATATTTTTTGTTGTTGGTACTGCGATTCTACATAGTTACGGGCTCTATATATATTATGATAGTATTTGTAGTTGTGTTTTCCTTTTTTAATGAGTGACTGCGTCTGGGTGTGTGCGAGTGTGTGTGCTGGTGTGTGTGAGCGTTTTATTGATTACGCTGGTAAACAAATAGTAAAATCGTATTCTAAATTGCAAATATTTACTCGATTTTCAAGTCGTAATCGAACACATGGACATTCATACTTGAATGCATGTCTGAGAGTCGTCCACCCAGCCACCCATCCATCCAGCCAGCCAGCCATGCGGACGTGTGTTGGGGGCGATTGGGGGGCCTCTCAGGGCCTTTCGCTTCCTCTCTGCTTATCGCCCAAGTGCAACCCGAGGGACGGGCGGGTCCATTGAAATGTGCACGTTTCGTCTGGGTTTTCTGGTTGGTCAGGCACGCTGCCGCCTAAGTCCCCCACCCCCTCCGTCCCGCCGTCCCTGGTTTTTGTTATGAGTAAACTAGACGTGCATACAGATCAATCGGATCGATCGTCTAGCCGTCTCGGTCGTAAAATAGAAACAGCAAAAACCAGAAAGAAACTAAAGCACGAGAGTCGTCAGATCAATAAATTTAGCGGTCTGGTGCAAAAAACAAACACAAACAAATTCGCAGATGGTCTGTGAATCTCAACATTTGTTTCATCAGCCAGACTTATTTCCCCGACGAGCTAAAGGGAAGGGCGAGAATTATAATGAGCCAAGGGGAACTTAGCGACTTTTAGAGCTCTAAAAACCTCAAGAGGTTATGAGAAGAGCATGGGATCCATGGGATCCTTTAGAATGTTTCAAGAACTCATTTAGAGTCCCTCTTTGAAACCAGACTATGTAATTTATTTTCAATTTCATTCAGAAGACAGTAAAACTTCAAGATCTTCTGAGAAGAGCATGGGATCCATGGGATCCTCAAAAATAGATCAAGAACTCTTTTAGAGTCCCCTCTTTGAAACCAGACTATGTAATTTATTTATAATCGCATTCAGAAGATTGTAAAACCTCAAGATCTTTTGAGAAGTGAATGGGATCCATGGGATCCTTTAGAATAGTTCAGGAACCCGTAAGACTCATATAGAGTCTTTTTTTAAAACCAGTCGATGTAATTTATTTATAAATGCCGATTAATAATCTCATTCGGAAGACAGATTTCAAAACATTGGTACCTCCAGGCTATACACACATCAGCTAATAACTTTGTCTTTCACCGATTTACCCCCACCCCCACCCCCTCCCACCATAGAGCATTGTCTGGGGCTGACTGCTGTTGTGTTGTGCATGATTCAATTTGCATTTATTCAAAGTAATATGAATTTGCCATATTGTTTTGGGTTGCGGACGGACAGAGAGTTGGGTTCCCGACGTGAGTGGGGGGTGGGGGGGAATGGAACATGCGACAAGTGCATGTGCAAAAAAAAAAAAACTCAATCTGCAAACATCAACTGCAAGCGAAATTTAAATATTTAATTTAACAAGTTTTCCAATTAAATTAATAATGCAAATTGTCCGCTCTGAGTTACTACAAAGCCCCGAGGTCTCTCCCCCCTCCCCTCCCCCACCCCTCACCCAACCTGTTCGCTGCTCTTTCTTCTTTCGCTTGGTCGAAGCTGCCAGTTCGAAATTCGAACTTCGAAAACTGATTACAGAGGAAAGCAGTGAGAGCGAGAGGGACAGCAAGTGAGTTTGTCATTTCGGTTTCCTTGCAAAAAAAAATATTCAAATTTCCAGCACTTAATTTATTTGTAGGTCACAAAAAAAAATATTTAAAAAAAACACACACGGAAAGAAGAAGAAGTAAATCAGCAGCCGTCGAGTGGGCGGGCGGGCGAGGGGCGTGGCGGCATGCAAATAAACACACTCGACTACATAAGAAACATTTTTATATCCGTCCGAAGGGTAATGAACGTCAGGCAGGGGGTGGGGGAGGGGGTGCGTTACGCAAGCGACTTATGACGGTGGGGAGATGCGTAAAAAAAACAAAGCTCACATCTTTTTGTACTCGGACTCCATCAACGTCAAGGGTTAAGGAGAATTCAGGATCTGGGACTCTTAATGCTGCCAGTGACTCATTCACGACTTCTCTGACGCGCCACCCCAGCCATCCTGCTGGGCCGGTCCAGGGCTTGGGGTTTTTTTTTTACGGGCTGTTACTTTCACGATTTTGAATTCGAGGTTTTTATTTTTATTTGTTGCTTTTGAGGGGCGCTTCAAAGTCCTTAAACTTAACACCTGGAAGATTTTATCTTTCGCTGAAAGGGGATGCTGGAGGGCTTAGAATGTGGAGCATAAATTTAGGGGTGGGGGTGAGGGGTATTTTTTGGAGAAAGGGTCATTTAAATGAATTTTCTTGGTCCGTTTCACTGCGACTTTCTTAAGAAGTTTTTATTTAAAATAATGAGGTCAGATTGTTCATACTTGGATGAGATCCTTAAGTTCTATAAGAATTTGGAATTATTATCTAAAATGATAGAAAAGGAATCTATAAGAATTTAAGGTAATTCGATGTATCTGGTAAATTAGATAGAGAATTGTAAAGAAATTCTTAAGTTTCATTCAGACCACAAAAAAAGGTGGAAGAGGCAGCCAAGAAGGGTAAAAGGATTATAGGAATTGGAGATAATGAAAGTGACGTTAAGAGGCAAAAGACGATAGGCTCTACTTATCGATTTAAGGCTTCTGACCATCCAAAAATAACAAGTAAAGTCGACCATTCAAATGAAGATAAGGAATTCTCATATATAATCCCATTCAAAAGATAATCTTTATAATCCCAGGGATTATGTTTCTTACGAATATCTCTATACCGAAAAGGAGTTCCTTAAAGATCTTTCACCTCATTAACTCCAAAGCTTAAAAGCTTTATTAAGAACTCGTTGAAAATAAGCAAGGAAAAGTCAACTACCGCGATAAGAACGCTGATAGGCACTTACATAAATCCACGGTCAACAATAGAATCCGCCTGAGGCTTTTTCCGGGTAAGCATCTCCAGACGGGAAGATCCATTTACCTGATCAAATAATCTTTTCTGGATTTTCTGCCCTCAAGTTAATTGGAAAAGAATTTTGAACCGAGATAAAAACTCAACCGTAACGAGGAATTTTGTTTACCAATTTTTTCTTGCCCTAGTCATGGTCGTTCTATATACTCTATATGACTGCCTAGATACCGATAGGTGTGTGCTGGTGTGTGTGTGTGTGTGTGTGTGTGTGGGAGAGGTCTTTGTGCCTTTTGCGGCAGACAAGGTGGCTTTTCGTTGATTGACCAAAATGGCCAGAAAAACAAACTGATAACCGAGCGTTTCAAATGGGTCGACAATCGTTCACTATTCCCGTATTTTGTAGGTCTATCGGAAATACCTTATCAATGCTTTTTGAAGCCGCAGCGTCATTCTCGCTCGACTGAGACGAGTGCTTCGTCTGGGCCTGTCTTTGATTAGGAGAAACCTCGGATAGTTCTTATATAAGAAATCCAAAGGCGAACAGGTGCAGTAGAAATTTGCAAAACTGATTCACCCGGGGGTCCAAAAAAAGAACGACAAGTAACGCCATTCGGTCTAAAGTTTAAATTAGTTTTCTGTTGTTTGTCAGTCTCTCCAACTGTCCGTCTGTCCTCGGCATTTTAAAATGCACTCGCATGGGTTCTAAAAATATCCAAAGCTCTGAATCACTGATAACAACACCTCGGGCACGGGCACGGGCACTGGAACTAAACGAGGACTGTGCGAGCCCAGACAGCTTCAGGCTGGGCAAATATTAACCCATGTACTATATATTCTTGATTCTATATATATCTCTCTCTGGTCTGTGTGGCTTTCTGTCTGGCCTGGCCTGGTTATATTTGTTTAATTCGCTTGCTCCCTGTAGACATCTCTGGAGGGCTTTTATTACCCTCGAGTTGGCATGTGACTGAAAGCCCTCGAGAGTCACTAACTTCCCAGTTATAGAAGTAGATTAAAAGCCATTCACATGTTTGCCAGACGATTAATGAATGAGGCGATTCGATTAAGCGAAAAATAAAAGGGAATGGGTTCAAAGTTCTCAACGTGCGAACACTTGGAAGGGAAGAGACTTAGAAGCCCTTTGATAAAGAATAAACTTTGAAACTAGATCGAAGTCCAAATCTAGGAAGATATAGTCTATATATCAACAAGATTCTTTCCCAAGAAGGGAAGAGACCTAGGATGCCTTTGATAAAGAATAAAGATCAGAGTCCAAATATAGGAAGATATAGTCTATAAATTACCAAGATTCTTGGCTGTTTAAATTTATAACTGAGCCCATAAGCCCCGAACCTTATCCTCCAACCTTAGGCACCATTTTGGCCCATTTAAGTAACTTTCTTGGGAGCGGTTCCTGCGGGTGACAGTGGGCCAGAAAATACAAAATACCACAGTCGAGAGTCTGAATTTTTTTCAGGTAATTGAATAGTAAATAGGCGCCCGATTCCAAGTCCAAGTCCTGGAAAAGTTAATTTTCTGAGAGAGCTTTTGGTCTTTATATACAGATAAGGGACTTAGGATCCCTTTGATAAAGAATAAGCTGTGAAAGTAGTTTTGAGTCCTATTGTAGGAAGATTTAATCTATATCTCACCAAGATTCTTCCTTAAGAAGGGAAGAGACTTAGGATCCCTTTGATAAAGAATAATCTTTGAAAGTAGTTTGGAGTCCAATTGTAGGAAGATATAGTCAAAACCCCACCAACATTCTTGGCTGTTCAAATTTAAAACTAAACCAATTAACCCCCCGAACTTTAACCCCCAACCTAACTCTCTTTTGGCTTTAAAAACTTTCTGTCTTTAATCCTTTTCTCGCCGTCATTTGCCTCTTAGCATTTCATCCCGTTGAATCACTAATTCGCCCCTCCAAGTAATTGGTTCCCACTTACCATTTCAAAATAGACCTAGGAAATGTGAAGACAGAGGGGTGGGGGTAGGGAGACCTTAATGAAATCATGCCAACTCATTTAGTTAATGAGTGACTAAAGCGACAGTTTAGTAAGCACAATGAAATGGATTTTTTTTCGCCGATTTGTTGTTTGTTTCTTCTTCGTCGTCGTCGACCCCAAGACCGAGAAAATTGTAATTTTAAGTGGACAGAAATTTCCCCCTCCCCCCACTGACTGCCCTGCTTTTCTCAGCCATCTATTACTTAATACCTGAAAAATAGGATTGGTTGGGCGGTGGGCGGGGTCTTCTGAGCTGAGCCATCAAAACAACTTTCGATTACGAAATTTTTAGCACAGCTGAGAGCCGCCGTGGGGTGGGGGAGAATGGGGTCTATGGGGTTACGGGGTACCCGGCACGGCGCTACTGAATGATAAAACTTAAAGGTGCCAGCAACAACAACAAGAAAATACTTAATGAGCTTTGCAAAATTGTTTTTGTTTGTTTGCCCTTTCGTTCGGCGTTGACGTCGGGCAAGTGAAACACGAAAATGAAAAAAAAAATAAAACAACAACTGAAATTAAATTAAAAATGCAATGATGACTAATCCCAAAGCGCCGGAGCGTGCAAAACAACAACAAAAGACGAGCACACAAATAACCAATACAGCCCACTGTGCGCGGTTCGAGGATCGTCGGGGAGTTGGGGGCATTTCAAATGCAAATTCGGCACAGTTGCCTCCTCCACTCTCTGCACGCTCGGGGGATTAATTGGCCATTTCGGAGCCGGCGAACTTAACCTCAAAGTGCCTGTTAGCCGCAAACAATGCAAACGGAGATAAGCCAATGAAATTTACATTTACATTTTTATTACAATAATTGCCAGTTTGGGCGTTTCTTTATTTTTATTTTATATATTTTTTTTTTCTTCCTTTGCCTAATCTACACATTCAAAATAATGAAAGTAAATTTGCCAAAATGCCGGGCACAACGGCCTTTGGGGGATTATAAGGGGTTTAATCTGCTGATAACAGCGTATTCGCCAAGTCGTCATGGCCGGCAATCTACCTTGGGTGGTTGGGGGGTTCAACTTGCTGCTTCCTCTTCTTTTGTTTCTCTGCTCGAATTTTGTAGTTGCTGTGCTGCTGCTGCTGGCATTGTTGTTGCTGCTGCTGTGCACTTGTTGTTGTCTTTGTTGTTACTATGCTAAAATTTTAGCCCATGTGTGTGTTGGCCAAATTGCAGAGCCAACCAGCAAAAATGACTCACATTTTGCACTTTGTTTCCTTTTCCATTGTTGCTGAGGCTTTGCTGCTGCTGCTGTTGTTGTTGTTGTTGTTTTAAGTACTTCATTGTTGTTTCACTTCGATTTACGAAACCTTCGCCGTTCATTAGGGTTGTTGTTGTTGCTGCTTCTTTTGTCATTGCAATGAAAAGTTGACGCTGCCGTCGCATTGTTGCTACCCCAGGGCAACCCTAAGCGCTCACACAGTTTGCTTAGCTATGTGTGCGCGCGTGTGTGTGTGTGTGTGTGAGCGAGGAACCTTGGTCTCTACGTGAGTTACAATTACCGTTGACTTTTTTGTTGCCGAGGCCCCTGGAGTGGTTCGCATTTCCGCTTTCCTGCTTCGCAACAATCGCGCTGCCCAACAATGAAAAAAAACATAGCCCAAAAAAAAAAAAACAAAAATCGCTTATCAGTCGTTTCTTGTTTTTCGTATTTTTTTTCCAAGCAGGCCAATCTAAGCGATACTGGCAATTGATTCAGTTAGCCCAACGCCCACCGCGCCCACGCGTCTCGAATATTCTTGACCAAAGGTCAGGACAGCAAACCAAATGGGCGTGGATGTTGTGCCCTCAGCACTGTAGGAGATCTCGTTGTTTGGTGAAGAGAAAGTGCTTTTGGTTCTCAGTATTAGCCACGATCCCATAACAATAGAGCCGCAGGCCAAATGGCCATTCTGAGGATTTGAAAATATCACCAACAATTTCCATTGCCGTTTGTTATAAATAGAAATCTGGTACTTGGGTGTGAACTACCAATCCAGACTCTTTTTTTTTGGGTACTTGTGCTAAGTGATGATGAAAAAATGGTGACCACAATTGAATTAACACTTCCACGCACACGATCTGGTTGGGTTAGGCTTCTTTTTCGGGCTATAAATAAAGAACATAACGGGTTTTTTTAGCACAACTTTAAGGTCGTGTTTGGTGGTCGGGGGACTGCTGATTTATGTAAACAGATCAAAGGGTAAATTTTAAGAGTTGTTCTTTTAGAATACAGGAGTTAAAGCGAGGAGGAAGGAGCGAGTAAACCGTACAGTGATCCTTAGTGAGGATTAGAGAGAGAGGAATTTTCGAGCTTAGAAAGCTTTAAGAAAAGAACTCGGGATCCCAATATGTCCTTTTCCACAAAAAGCAGTCCAGATTAAAGGGTAAATTTTAAGAGTTACTTTTAGTTCACAGAACTTAGATGAGCAACTAAACCGAGCAATGATCCTCGTTAAGGATTAGAGAGAAAGGAATTTTCAAGCTTAGAAAGCTTTAAGAAAAGAACTCAGGATCTCAATATCTCCTTTTCCACAAGAAGCAATCAAGCTTGGGGTTTTTTTTTCTTTGAAAAACGTTGACTTTGTTACCTTTTAAGTTCTTTCGAATTTCTGTATTCAAGATCGAAAGAAAAGACGGCAAGGATTGGATATAAATCCTAAGAAAGAGGTTGGATTGCTTAAAACCTCAAGAGTTCCCTTGATAAAGATTTCTTGCTGTTGAGAATAATTTAAAAAATCCCCAAATTTTAAATATACGTTTCCTTACTTCGCTCTGTCTTCCCAGCATCCCCTACTTATCACTCTAAACATGAAATCTTTAAATTCCCTAACGATCTCTGTTAATTTAAAGAGATTTTCAGGAATCTCAAATATTCCCCGAAATCATTCAACGTTTATGGGGTTCGTCGGGCCCCCAAATAACACAGAGATTACCTATGCCAATCCAGTCATTATCAGTCGATTTGATGACCCGACTGCGGTCCATAAATCCCAGTAATATCAACGAACTCATCTGGCATCGTCTGTGTGATTGCAGCTTCCCCTCCCCTTCCTTTGGCGCCGTCAGAGTTTGCATTTTTTTTGGATTGTTTCCGATTTTGATTGGGTGAGAAGCTTCATGTCTAAAAATTTCATCATGCTGACGCGTTTTTTGGCTGATAATTTCCTTGACTTTGTAATTTATAGTTGTTTTTATACCCCATCTATTAATACTTCCCGCCCCTCCCGCGGGCCGAGCCTCTCAGCGGGCAGATGCGTATTCGATTTTATTTTTTTTTTTAGAGGAACCGAACACGTTTTCTGTTTTCATTCCACGCGCATTTGAAAACATCGAAGAATTCTTCGTTTTACCCTCCCGCGTGTGAAAGTTTTTCATATTTTTTTTGTCACGCAATTTTTGAGGGGTGGGGGGCGGTGTACTTTGACCCTCCGCGCACCGCCAGTCCAATCAAACACCTGGTGGGCATAGTTTTTTTCCACTGATCCCAGAAACATATGCGTGGTATTTCCAATTCCAGAACGGAACACTTGTACGGACTCTGGGCAAATATTTATAAAAAGGTATAAAAAAAATTCCACAACTTTTGTTTTTTACTTCTTTAAATATTTGCAAAATGATTTAACCTTTTTTCCGCCCCCTCATTCACCCTTTTCCCCGCCCACACACAAGCACAAGAAAACCAGAAGTTGACATCTCGAATTCGAGTTTTCACAAAATTTAGATACTCTCTGGGAAATGGAAAACCATGTGGATGGGTGGGTGAAAAGTTGTTAGTTTATTTGCCTTTTGGGCGGATGTGACCAAAGGGTTTATTTTATTTTCTTGTCCCCTTTTTTACTGGGGATAAATTATCGAGGGTTTTGGGTTCCTTAATCTTTAGAATGGTTTCGGGAAGATCTTTATAATGTAACCAATTTCCTCCTTAAAGGACTGAAGGATTTTCCCTCAACTCATCAAAGTTTTTGGGAAAATTCCCTGACACTTTGTTTTTTAAAATGTAGCAAAGCAAAAGCAGAGAATCTGATAGGTAGGCGGATTATATAGAATTCTATATACGGCCTTGATCTAGTGACGCTTCTAAAGTCCATTAATTCCGGTGGGAATGACGCGTTCAAACGAAAAGAACAGATGGACAGATTAAACTCACCAAGGCCTCTTAGAAATTCTACTTGGCCAAGACAAACATTTTCAGGATCTTCCTGTAAAACCCTTAAGCCCTCTCCACTCTTCCAGCTATAGAGTATTCAGAAATCGTCTGGCAGAAAGCGAAACTTAAGTAAATAAATACCAAAAAATAGGTGTGTCATTTTAGTCGAAGCGATTCGAGAATAAAAAACACCAAAGAATTCTCCATATTGCGAATGCGGAATTTCTGTTATTGAACAACAGACAGGCCACCAAATAAATTACTAAATGTATTGGTATTTTATTTATTCTATTTTCTGGTATATACCAAAAAAATGAGGCGACATGTGGCCAACTAATTTCTGTGGTCTGCTTTGCGCTGTTTTCTTTTTTTTGCAAATTCCCCACAATTGCCAGTCAATTAATTTGGTTCGGTCATTGAAAATCTCAAGATTAAAATGACATTTTTTTCGTAGGGCACGTGTTGATTTTTTTTCCCCGAAAGAGATCTGTCGGATTGTCTAGACAAATATTGGATGCCGACGATGAGTGGGTAAGAAGGGAAGTGGAAATAAAAAAAGAGTCAATAGAAGAACAATTGTAAGGAAGTTGCCGCACGTGGCAAGTGTTTCTTTGTGTGGGATAATCCATTCGAAAGTGGAGAATAGATCAGAGTCTCTAAAAGTGTTTAAATCTGTAGTCTAATAGATCTTTCTTTGAACCTAGAAGAAGTATTGAAATATCTCCTAAGTAACTTTAAAATTCTTCCAGGGAATCTCCATATCCTAGGAGATTCTTCACAGTCTTTCACTTCTCCTGCATAAACCTCGATTTATATCTTTGATAACCCGACGAACTGTCCTTTTCCCAATCCTACAGGAAGACCAATTATTTTCTTGTATTCCCTGATCCGCTGATAAGAAATTGTATCCTACCAAATCCCCAGCTTAACTCTGGTCCTGTTTATCATTATATTCCTTTCGTTTGCCAATCCCTGGCTTTGGAATTAATCCCCTAGGACCGACAGTCAGATGACTTCCGTGATTTGTTCGCATTCGCCTTGTTGCCAATTTTCATGGCCCAGGTTCATAGTACTCCCAGGTACACAAAAAACTGACCATCAACCAGTTGACCAACAGGCTACCGAAATCGAAGTCAACTCCGCCTCCCCGTTGCCTTACCGCTGACCAAACTGGTTAGTTGTCCCAACAGGCAACTCAACCAACTTGCATATGTGTGCGACGTTGCCGCATTGCACTCTTTTGGGTGAAAGAAAGTTGGCACCCCCCCGAACCCCCGATGGTTTGGAAAAGAAAGCCGTTTGTTGTAATTTTTTCCACAATTATTTTCCGCTAGCGCAGGAAAATTTATATGATTTTTTATTTGCCTTTTGTAGGTGTGTTTGTGTGTGTGTATTTTTTTCTTTCTTTATGCGGGGATTTGATGAAAATTTTCACAATGCTTTTTCGTTTTTTTTTTTTTGTTTTTACAAATTTTTCTCACACGCTTTTTGCCAGATTACGTAATAAAAAAACTTAACATTAAATACAGTATTTTTCTGGTATTTTTTTCGATACTTTTCGTAATAGATACTCTTGCAATTGTGTGGGTGTGTGGGGTGTTTGTGTGTGTGAATGAGAACATTGAGGGTTTTTTGTTTTTACAATTAAATTTGTTAGTTTCGATTTTTTGTGTATTTTAAATTATATCGCATTGTAGTTTTTGGGGTATCCTCGTTAAAAAACAGAAATTTTAGAAATTTTTCGACGCGTTCACATTTACTGAGATATTCTTCTTCTTCTTTATAATGCTTAACTGTAGTTTTTTCTTTTTTTAAACACGGCTTAATTTGTTGTTGTTTTCGCTTTTATTTATTAGCATTTTTGCATTACATTCTATACATTTAATAATAATATAATATATATATTCTATGTGTGGATGGATGGATGGGGGGAGGGGGGAAATGGTTGTGTATATAAAAATTTGTTAAGTTCCTAAAATTTGTTGGGGGGGTGGAAAGGGACTCGGGGACGTTTTAATTAATAATGAATAATTTAAAAAAATTTGAAAGCAGCAAGCTGCGTCTAACTAAAGTTTCGATCCCGCTGAATATCCCGGGATCGAGATATTGTAATTTTTAAATTTATCAAGATCATAATTTTTTTGTATTTTGTTTGTTTGTTTCTTTTCTACTCTATTAGCATACAATTTGAAAAATCTGTTTATATGTAAAGTTTTTTATTTTATTTTTTTTTTGTGTGCATCAATCGGCGCTTTAAAGATCCCAGGAGAGGGCCGATATCGGCCGATTCCGAGATGATCTCGCTGGCGCACAAGAG
>JBAMCP010002498.1:0-12038 GCA_037075105.1 Lissocephala sabroskyi | reverse complement strand
TACCTATGTGCAGATGATGATCCGCCAGAAGCCCAGTTAAGGGGAGAAGAGGAAAACGTTTGGCCGAGCAGCATATCGTTGGAGATTTCAACGACTTAACCTTCTTTCCTAGGGTCTCGGTGAGCATTGCGTGTAATTTTCTACTTATAAAGGATGCGACTTTAAAACTTGCGGTTGTTTTCTTATTTCTATCTTGGACCTGAAAGTACCTGATAATTAGTGTGCACAGTTGCAACACAGAGGAGTCGTCGTAGACCCGTTAAGTTACCTCCAATATGGTTAAAATCACTGGAGAAATTGATCTAGCCACGAATGATCTAGTCTCCGTATGATCAGTATGATCTCAGAGATTTAGGAATTAGAGCAGCCAAATCTGGGGGTAGACTCCCAACCAAATCTGGGATAAGACTCCCAACCAAATCTACGATTAGACTTATTTGCAAGCAGATCAAGTTTATATTATGTTTCTATGCCACGCCCCTTTTCTGCTGTAATCATTTAAAGTCTTGGTTAATATGGGAAAGTTGTGGTGGGCTTTCCAAAAGAATATTACTCGAGAAAATCGAACTTAAGACTTAAAGAACGGTATACCCCGAATTGCACCTCTTTCTAGGGTTGCCATTCGTATAAGAATAAACCAAAATCAGTGATGCCATCTTAAAATTCGAAATAAAATCGGCCGATACCGGCTTATTCATAATAATCGGCTAATACCGCCAAGAGAGAAAATGAAACCCGAGATGTTTAAAAATATGAAATAATGAAGTCAAAGGATCAGGATAAATCACAGTCGAGCAGAGTCGAGTGTTACCTTATCCTTTTTAAGCTGAATCTCGTTTGACTTGGTATATAAAATATTTCTTTATTTGGGGAAAGTGGGCCTTACAAAATCTTCATCGCGATTCGTCCGAAGAAGCACTAAACTTGCTCCACTTTTAAAGACCCACAATATGAGCGGGCGTCCAGTTTACAGATATTTCTGTAGGGACTCCCCGAGTATGGTCTCCAACTCTTGGATGGCCTTGCGTGTGTTTTTCTCCACCAACTGGTTCTCATCCTCGAGCAGCTCGGCTATGAAAGGCACCGTTTCGGGCAAAAGAGACGAGAAGCTCTCACCCAGTTTGCTGGCAATGGCCACGCAGCAATTAAACGACAAAATCCGCACCTGCGGCACTGCAGTGCGCGTCTTGAGCAGCACCTGATTGTTCAGCTGCTTCCACAACACATCGTTGGACACGGCGACGGCCAAGTTGGCAATACAACTAACCAGCAACTGCTGCAGGGGCTCGCTGAGCAGAACCATTCCGTTCTCCAGCTGGTCCACAATGGGAGGCATAAGAGCCCCGAAGCGATGGGCATTCACAAAATCGTTGCGGTTATGCAGGAAGACTTGGCTCAGGGTGCCCAGGATGGCGGCCACTAGCTCCGCGCGAAGCTCGTTCTTTCCATCGGTCAGTTCCTCCCGCTTGGTGTTGTTGTCGTGCAGCAGCTGAGCCGCATCGGCCACAAAGTCGCCGGCAAACAGGACGAACAGCGACTGCAGCACCTCGGCCATTTTGTTGGCCAGCCGGAAGAAGACAAGCAACGTTTCGATGCCGGCCTTTTCGCTCTTAGTGGCCCATTGGTGGACCTTCGCGAACATGGGACGGAAATGGATTTCCGACAATTTCAAGATCCAAGCCACAAAGCAGTTGATGATCGAGGCCTCAATGCGGTCCAAGATCTCCGGGTCGACGGCGCGCACTTGCACGCGCGTGCGGAATTTCAAGGCGGTCAGGAACAACTCGCTGAGCTCGGCCTGCATCGGTTGCAGCTGGACATTCGTATTCTTCGCAATGCACTGCAGCAGCAGCTCCATCAGCTTGCCCAGCTCGTCGTAGCCCTGCGACTCCAACAGGTCGTTGTAGGCCTTGGCGCAGCTGGGCACCAAAATCCTCACGTTCACGTGCTCGGCCAGCTTCGACCAGATGTCCGCAATGGCCAGCTTGAGGGCGTCCACTCGCTCCGACTTCAGCGGACCGATTTGGGCGGACAAGCGTATTAGATTCGTGATGGTATCCCCGAGGTAGGGACCCAGGAACATGGGCAGGGCCACCACCAGTTTTTGAAGCGCTGCAAAAAGCAAGCAGTGAGCAGAGATTTTTATGGAATTGTTTAATGATCGACTTACCCGATATCAAGGCGGAGCACTGGCTGTCGGGCTGGTTGAGTTTGACGTGCTGAACTTGCTCTTTCAAAAGCTCGATGAGGTGGGGCATGAACTTGGGCAGCTGGTTGAGAGCATGAGCCTTGAGCGAGGCACAAATCTCCATGAGGGTCAGCACCACATTGCTGACCACTGCCTTGGGCACATTGGCGCGTCGCTTGATGATCCGCGTAAGCGTGGCCAGAAGCTCCCTGAACTCCTCCAGATACTCACGGCCACAGCGCAGCACCAGCAGCTGCACAGAACGCAGGGCGGCCTGCTGCAGCTGCGCTTCGTGTACTCCACCTCCAGTGCTTTCCTGAATCGTGCCAATGATCGAGGTCAGCGGGGCCAGCAAAACCTTGAAGTTGCCGGCTTCGCAGCCCGCGAAATACTCGCTCGGCGGCTTCAACTTGCGAGTGACCAACTCCACCACCTTGACGCGCAAATGGACCAGCTTGTGCTGCAGCAGCTCGCTGGCCACTTCCAGGAAATACTCCGGCGACAGCAGCACAATTATCTGGTCCAGCATGTCCTGCACATGGTTGGCCACCACCTTCCAGAACTTCTCAATCGACGGCGTGTCGCTGGCCCCCATTTGGGCCGCATTCACCGCATTCACGTACGTCAGAATCTTCTGGATTATCAACTCGTAGCAGGGCTTCAACTCGGCCAACTGCTCAGCGCTCTGGCCGCTGAACACCTTCTGGAAATCCGCCAGGCCCGTCAGCGTCGACAAGAAGAACGCCTGCAGGTAAGTGTAGTGCCGCAGCTGCTTGAACGACCGCACGCGCACGTCGAACAGCGAGGCCTCCGTGGCCGCCAGCAATCCCTGAGGCTTCCGGTAGCCCTCCGCTGCGGCCTTGGTCATGGGCAGCTCGGTGAGGTAGTCCAGCAGCCGAGCACAAGTCTGCAGAATCACCTGGGGCCTATCGAACTTTAAGATAAGCTCGCGCGCAAACTCCATCCTCGGGCCTTCCGTGGCCCGTCCACTGGTATTGGTGTCGACCAGCACTTGGTTCTCCAGCAGTATGCAGAGGAACTGCCAGAAGTGCTGCTCGGGATCGAGCTCCCCGAAGAGCGTGGTGTAGAGCTCCAGGCGGCGGTGGGCCGGCACATCGATGCAAATGTCCGCGAAGACCTTGAGCACGGGGATGACCAGCTGGTCCCGCTGGCCGGGCTGCAGCAGCAGCGTGGGCACAATGGCCTTCACCACATTGTTGATGATGTGCAGGCTGAAGGCGTCGTCGTGGCGGGCCACCGTCGACCCCACGAACGTGAAGATCTCCACGATTTTGTGCATCACCTGCTGGGGGTAGAGGCCGGCGCAGCGGGTCAGGAATATCAGGGCATGCTGCTGGGTCTGGGGGTTCTGCGTGTTGCGCAGGCACTGGACCACCTGCTCGATGCGGAAGCAGGACTCCGGCAAGACCTTGGCCAGCTGGATGCCGGCTGCCTCGGCCGTCTGGCAGGCATGCAGCAGGTTCGATAAAATCAACTGCTTGGGGTACTCGGCTGCACTGGTTTCCTCCAGGATGAGGCAGGCGTTGAGCAGCTCAAACAGCGGCGGGATCAGCAGCTCAGCTCCCACCATGTGCTTCTTGTGCTCGAGCAGCTCCAGGAGGGTCATGCCTTGCTTCCAGGCGGCCGAGGTCAGGTCGATTTGGGTGGTGGCTGCCCCGCGGCCCTTGACAGTTCGCCTCAAGCGACTGGCGCTCTTGAGCATGTCCGTGAGCATGGCCACCAGCGGCTGGCACTCCCAGATGCAGCGCTTGAGCAGCTTGTGGGCGGCCAGGAAGATGCTGTCGTTGTCGGAGCGCGTGGCCGCCTCCACGATCAACTGGATGAGGCCGACTTTGTGCTTCGACTGCAGGCGCTCGTAGGTGCCCGGCGCCAGGTTGGTCAGCAGCACACAGGGCAAGGGGTGCAGTTTGTTGTCCAGGGAAATGTAGACGTCATGCTGGGCGAAGCTCTTCTGGAAGAGCTCCCAGGCCTGCGGCTTGCGCAGCAGCACATTCAGCGCCACGTCGGCCTGGAACCGCTCGGCCACCGCCTTATAAATGTCGGCATGCGGCGAGAGCAGCTGCTTCAACTGCGAGTCCGCTGGCGAGGAGACCTGGCCGAGAGCCGCCAGACCCAAAGGTAAAGTAGAGCTGAGGAACTGCTCGTCGTTGACATGCCGCAGGGACTGCATGATGGCAGCCGTGCAATAGCCTGGGGTTTGCTCGTCGCAAATCAGTTCGATCACCGATCGCCGCATCTTCGAGATGAGCAGCTTTTCCTGTATCGTCGACTTGGAAGGCTCCAGAATGCAGTAGACAATCAGCGCGTATTGCTGGTTGTCCATGGTCAGCTCGCTCTTGCGCTGGAGCAGGCTCTTGATAAACAATTCGACGTGGGGCTCGAGGCCGCCGGCCAGCAGCTCGAGTGTGTCGAGTGTCTGCTCGCGCAGCGTCTGCAGCGAGGACGAGCAGCCGTTGGCGATGTAGAGCACTTGGCGCAGGCTGACGGTTAAGCTTGGTTTGCTGTCCAAAACGGCCTGCAGCATTTTCATTCCGCGCGCACGCGCCAAGGCGCAGTCATCGTCTTTCGGGTAGAGCTGAGGCAGCGCGTTGTACACGTAGAAGTTGGTGAAGAAGTCGAGTTTCTCCTGGGCTGACGGCAGCATGAGATGCAGGCATTGTTTCAGGGAGCGGGCCCATTCCTGGCGCTCGGCATTGTCCAGGCGCGTGGCGAACACTTGCGAGGACAGTGTGTCCAGGAAGAGCAAGCACAAGCGCAACTCGTCGGTTGGCTGGGTCCAGGAGGCTTCGGTGAGGGAGCCGAACTTCGTGTGCTTGGCCACGGTGTGGAGGAAGTCCGCGTAGAGCTGGAGGGGCACGAATTTCGTGCTGCTGTGGTTGGGCTGCTTCAGGCGGAATTGGAATCCCCTGGCGAAGGCCTTGACGCGGTCCAGCATGTGGAGGCTCTCGCTGGCGCTTAGCGGGCGCTTTGAGTAGGCCGTAAGCAGCAGGATGAGGTGGGTGAGCTGCAGGGCCTCCTTGATGTAGCTGGGGCCGCCGTGGTTTTCCACGCTCTGCAGCAGATGGGCCACGCTCAGGGAAGGCGCCTTTGCCGTCTGCGAGTTCGCTATGACGTCGAGGAAGTGCTGGCGGTATTGGCCCAGATTGAAGGCCTCGAATTTTTTTTCCACCGCCAGTTTTTTGAGGAAGTGGACCTGCTCGGCAAACTCGCTTTCCTTGATGGCCAGCAGGGCGGTGTGCTCCATTTCGTCGAGGGCTTCGGCCGGGAACAAGTACGGCATTATGGCCAGCAGGATCAGGTTGCTGTCGTAGGCCGAGCTGACAAACGACACGGTCAAGTGGTTGGCGGCCAAGGGCACGACTTTCAGCCAGTCCTGGCGCTCCAACTGAGCCCGCTGTATCAGGCGGCACAGGATCTCGGCCAGCTGTTTGGCCTCTATGATTTGGGTGAGCACGATTGTGGACAGGCCCAGCAGGGCGGCCACCACGGCGGGGTCGTCATCTACGATTCGGTCGGGCAGGCATTCCTTGAGCAGCTCCAGGTGCCGCGGGTTTTTCTTGGGCAAACTGCTGAGCAGATGGTGGATGGCGCTCAGCCGGACATCCGGGTTGTAGTGGTAGAGCTTCTCGTAGAGATTCTTGGCCCGCTCGTCGTCGGTGTGCAGTCGGAAGCCCAAGGCCAGTTTAAGGGCCTTGTAGCGGTTGCCCTCCGTCAGCTTGCTCATGAGCGCCTCCTTGACACAAATGTCGAAGGCCTCGGGGTAGCCACTCTCGAACTTCTTCATGTACTCAATGTACCAAGACTGAAAGTCGCTGGCGCCATCGAACATTTCATCGTCCGAGTCGATGATGATGGTGTCTACATCGCTCGATCTTGGCTTCTCCTCCTCCACGTAAGTGTCGAGGAAGCAACTGCAATGCGGGCATTAAGCATTATTAGCGTTCAAATTGACGGCACTTCACTTACTTGATCAAGTCGATGACCGTGGACTTGGAGAAGGGCACCTCGGCCAGCAGGCCGTGCAGGAACTTTTGGTAAACGACAGCCGAGTCGAGTTTCTGGCGTATGGCGGCCACGCCGGACTTGAGCAGAGGCTTGCACAGAGCCTGCGTGGCAATGTTGTCCTTGGTCAAAGAGGCCAGTGCATTCAGCAGCCACTTCTGGCCGACCAAATTCAGAGTCGTGTCATCGGTGAATTCCGGACAAACGACGCCCTGTGTGTCGAGAATGCAGATGAGCAGCAACAAAGCGGCCGTGTGCAGGCGCTCAAAGGGGCAGTTGGCCACGCGCTCCAGCAGCATGCCACACACCTCCCTCTTCAGTTTGGTGCTGGCAACCAGCTGGCCGACCACCACATAGGAGGCGGCCATGAAGTCCACGATGTCCGAGGACACGCCGCGCAGCACAGACTCCAGAATGCTGGAAATGTGCCAGTCGTGCAGGGGCTTGGCTCTGTGGAGGGCCCCAACCAAGACGGTGGTGTAGAAGTTGATTTGCGTCTGCGAGCTACCAGCCTGGGGTCCGAGGACCTTGATGACCCCGAGGGTAGTATAGCAGACGAATTTGAGAAAATCGGGCACGGTGGCGGCTCGATTGACTAGCGCTGTTTTGGGCAAAGGAATGCCAGGGCGTTGTAGACGGCGCAGCCAGGCCCATTTGGGATCGTCCTTCTGCAGGCGCATGGTCTGCAGGACCTGGACAAATATTTTTGTCTCGTGGTAGGGCAAAATCAGAGCCATGACTTCGTCGCGGTTGAACTCGTGCACCTGAAAGCGACGCAGCAGCCACTCGAAGCACAGGTGCGCCGGACGCAGCAGAAAGTACGGCGAGAGAGAGCGTAGGAATTTGCGGATGTTCAGGTCGAGCAGATTATTTGTTTCTGCATTCTCCACGGACCGCTCGAAGGTGATGGCTGTCTCATTGAAGAGGGTGCTCTCGAACTCTTTGAATTTCGGGTTGATGACTGCCAGTTCCTGGAGGCCGCTCCAGCCGATTTCATATATAGCTCGCCTGTCCTTTGTGGCCGCCTCCTTGGGGTTGAAGAGTATCGAGGCTCGGCTGTGGGCATCCGCAATGGTCACGGTGTTCTGTGGGGCCGCTAGTTTTTTCAATTGTTGCGATAACGACGTCGCCATTTTTGCAATTTTATTTTAACAAATCTTGTCTTAACTCTTTTTTAATTCACAAACGCGTGCTTTAAAAAACGTGCTCCATGTGGCGTTAACTAGGGTCTAGGGCTGGCAACGATTGACTCCAGCCCTAGCAAAAATTCCGGCTGTTTTAGAGTTGCCACGCTTTTCGGAACGTCTTTCGGAATTTCTATTATTTAAATCAATAATTTTATTTGACGAGAGTACTTTTAGGCCCGTCAAAAGCACAAAAGAATATATAAAAATTATTGATTCTTTTAATTTTAATTCGATCCGATTTATTGTTATAACTATAAAAATTTTACTGCTCCAACGTTGGTCACGGTGTTTCTTTATGCCGCTGGTTTGTTTAATTGTTGTGTTAACGGAGATGCAATTTAATTGTATTTTATTTCAACAAATCTTGTTGTTTATAAATCACTAACGCGCACTTTAGAAAACTTGCTTCAGTTGGGAGCAAAAATACACTAGGCCCCCTTAGCCAAGCAAAAGTTGCCTTTCCAGAGCTGCCATGCACTTTCGAAATGTGTTTCGGCAATTTTATATTTATATTATAACAATATATTTCGACGAACGTACTTTTATCCCAATCAAATGCACAAAGAGTATAAATTGAGCGACTTTAAAAATCTGCCGCACCCCGAACACGAATTGCGGCTGTCGATCTGGCAGCACTCTGCTCTTATTGGCGCCAACGAAGACCATTTTGTGATTCACAATAGATTGAAAGAGAGCGACTTATTCGATTCGATACTTTAAATTCCTTAACGGTCTTATAAAGTCAGCTAAGAAAGCATCCCAACAATAAATATCATTATAGTCCCCTTGATGTTCAGATAGATTTTATAATAATCACAATCTCTTCACATGATCCCCGACTTGAATCCGATACCCCCAATAAACAGCCCAGAGACATAAACATAAACACACAATCAAATGCAACGAAGGGCAAAGAATAAGCAAAAAATTGGCACTTACCAAAGTCCAAATACATAAAAAGTTCGTTTTACTGCACACAAGCAAATAAACAAAAAAACGGAATGAATGCCAGACAGCGAAGATCCCCGGACAGACTCTCAGTTTCACTTAAAAAAAATAATCGCATTGCCGTTTTATGCATATTTTGTTTGTTTATTCTTACTGGCCCGTTAGGTAAACATCGAAATACATACTCGATTATATGTTTATTATATACATACTTATGTACATAAGAACAGCACTCACGGCACACATATGTACATATAAACTTGCACTTCTCAAAAAAAAAAAAACGAAATTTACTTTGTGCCCGCATTAGCTGCGGTTTAAGTGCCGACTTAATGGCCCGCGCGACAGTTTACCTGATAATTCGGAATTTTCATAGTTTTACATTTATTAACTGTATTTTATCAACAAATTTGACGAGCGAGACAATTTCGCGTCCGTTTCTTCTTCTGTCGCGAGCTTAACTGACTGCTCGATCATGGTGATCCAGTTGCTCTCTCTCTGTCGCTCCCGCCAAGACCGAACGTTGGGACAAAAGAAAAAAAAACCGAACTCAGATTCGCACGGCCAAGAAGAAGAAGCATACGCGATTTTTTATCGCTCCCCGAAATCGATTACAAATCGCAATTAAACTATATGAAAAGTGTGAATTAATGCGTAATTCGGTAATCCGCGGTGCGGGTCATTTAGCCGGTGCTTCTGATTGTGCAAAATTCCAATATAATGCAAATTGTTTGTTCTTTTTATTCTTGTGGATTGCAAGTTTACGTGTGTGGCGGTTGCTTTGGAAAGAAGAAGCGAATGCAAAAGCGAAAAGAAATAACGGATTTTTTTTTTGTTTTTTTTTTTGTTAAGTGCAACTGAGTGAGACGAGTGCATGGAGTTTTTGAAATATAATCTACGCCTGCAAATATGTGTATTTGGGTATATAAAAATGCAGAATGAGTTTTTTTAAGACGGTAACGGTAAATATTTGTTTGCGCATCAAAACTGTGTGCGAAATATTATTTAAAATATTTTTGGATTTTCATATGGTAAGAACGAAGTTTTCGTTTTCTTTAACACCTTTTTGCCTTTGCTTAACATATTAATTTAGCTATAAAAAAAAAATGTATTTAATATCGAGATCGAGTCGGTGTGGCAGGGCTGCACTCCGATTTCCTTGGAGCTGCCAGACCGTTTGTAGCTTTGCGAAAAGTCCTATGAATGGCGTAGAAATTCTACACATTTCCATTAATAGTTTTTCGTATTATTTTATATTTATTGGTTCCTGCATTGGTTTTCGCACTGTTTCCTCACATGCTTTCACCGAGTTTATGCATCAGATCTGGCAGCATTGACATTGGCGCCAAATTCAAATGACTTGAGGGGATCTAAGCAGCAATGCACTATTTGAAAATGCAGGACGACTTTTCGTTGCCTTGAGAATCCATTGGGACGATATAGTTGTAGAATATAAATCTCGTTTATTTGCATATACTTAGGCGCTTAGATCTAGTATCTTGTAATCTCACAGAGGTTGAAATTCGAAACATGTGTGGCTTGTGGGTACAGCGGGTGATGAATTTTAAAATCTTAAACCAAGTCGATGGCGAAGTGCCCTCAAAAAACAAGATAATTTAACAAAAGAGAACACAAATTAAATGGGCTTATTAGCTAAAAACACAATCTCTTGAGTGAGTTCTTCCGACTCAGTCGTGAATCCTTCTGCGTCCGCTTAGGCGACGTTAAATTCTCGCTCGGCAACACCACCAATTTCGACGGCGTCCCCATCTCGCTCACCAGGCATTTCTTGCCCGCATGCGGCTGGGAGCAGCAGTGGACGCAGAATCGAAACTTGCAGAGCGCTCCTGTGCACTCGGCAAATTCGTATGGCACCTCGTCCGGCGAGTTTTGGACCGTGTCCAGCGACAAGTACCGCTGGATCTGCATTCGCGGTCCGGAGATCCTGCGACTGGCGGCGGGCAGGGTCTGCGACAAGGCATGCAGATCATTGGGGGGGCTGCTGCTGCGCCGGCGGTAGACTTTGCTGCTCTTGCTGCAGCGCGGGCACTTAATGCGCCGCGGCTGCTCCACCAGCCGCCGGCCATCGGTGTCCGTCATCTCCACACGGCTGGGCGTGGGGGCAGGCGTCTCGGTGGTGGAGATGCTGAGAATACTATTTTTGGATTGTAATGGCATCAGGTGGTTGGCGACGGGCATGAACAGCTTGCGTTCGCCTTTGACCATTTGGTGGTTCTCCTTGGAGAGATTCATTTTCAAGCGGTAGTTCTGGAGGCGCTCCGCAGCCTTGAGGTTGCTGAAGACGGCGTCGTTCCAGCTGCGCGACACTTTGGTCATTGCGTCGAGGCTGGCGGCATTCACCATGCTGAGTATGCAGTCCAAGGCGGGTTGGGTGGTGCCCAGCATGTCGATGAAGTCGATGCGCTCGAAGCCGGTGAAGAAGCGGCGCTTTGGGGTCTGCTGGAGCTGCTGGAACAGCTGCTTCTTGGATTTCTTGGGGCTGGTGGAGGTGCGCTGGCCGTGCAGTTTGCGGCGCTTGTGGAGATTCTGCGGCGACGGCGACTGGGCATGGCCGACGACGCTGGCCTCGGGCAGGCTCAGGGATTTGGTCCAGTAGGAGGAGGGGGAGGTGTGGTTGAGGTCGGGCTTTTGCGGCGATTGGAATTGCTGGTTGGTGTGGAATGTTGGCGTATTCGGCACATTTGGGCAGTTTTCCGATTCACTGTCGCGTTCGAATAAAAATGGCGTCTGCACGGTTGAATTGTGCAGCGAGTGGTCGACGTGAAAGGATGCGTAGCCGGAATCTTCGGTGCTGTCGAAGGAGGCGAGAAATCGTTTCTTCGACGGCTGACGACGAAACGCACTCATTTTTGGGATTTTTTGATCGCTAGGTCTCACACATTTATATATTTTTCGTTGTTTTTGTTGAGCGTCTGTTTACTTGTTGTTTTTGCTGATTTTTTCTCGGCCAGTGTTGCCAGAAGCTGACTGTCACTCAAGTATGAGTTGGCTTCGATTCTTTTCGGTTGTGTGCGCTGCAGCCCTCGTCCATGTTCGTCAGTCATGTTGCATGGTGGTTGCATGGGTTGTTGTGTTGGGATTGCCAGAATAAATTGCGAGCTAAATTCAGATTCTGGTAATTCAGATTATTCGTAATGCGTGCTTGTTAATTAAGTGGTACATTGCGCGGACAAGCGATCCGATAAATGTTCGAATATGAGAACTAAATTTTTGTTTCGTGTTTTTATTTTGAACAAATGGCGCATTATTTTAATTGCGTTAATAGGGTTGAAAGACAGCCTGACAAAAACTGACTGGCAGGGCAAAGCAGCCAACCAAAAGCTGGTCGACATGGTTGTACTGAAAGTGTGGCAAGCTCTCATTGAATCTTAACAGCCAGAAGCTGATTGATTTCCGGCGGAAAATCTAGAATTGAGTTTTCTTCAAAAAACATCTGCAGGCCGTTGATCCCATAATTTATTATGTTTCCTGATTCTCTTAATAGCCAAAAGTGATGACCGCCCTTTTTTCCCCCCTCTTCCCCCGTCGGCTTAGAGATTCAAGCAAGTCATGCTGCCCCCGTTTGCGATGTCCAACCCCCCCCCCCCCCAACACCCACAAACACACCCCCCCCCCAACCCCCCCCCCCCTCCTCCTCCCCCCCTCCCTCTCCCCACCCTTACCCCCCCCAA
>JBAMCP010002497.1:0-12043 GCA_037075105.1 Lissocephala sabroskyi | reverse complement strand
CCGGAATGCTTGTCCGGCTCTTGAACTAGCCTGGCTATAAAAATGCAACCAAAAAACAGGCCCACCCAGAAATAACATAGAGACAATTGAAAGCAACTAAACCTCCTCTTCAAATTGGCTTAAGTTTCAATTAACTGCTGCTTTCAATCTACCTTTCCGCCCGTTCAATTTCAATTAACTTCAACAACGGCCTTGAGGTGTTTCAATTGTTTGATCAGTTTCAATTGCCTGGGCTGCTTTCAATGTCAGTTGAAGGAGATGTGTGGGGGAACTTGAAGAGCCGGAGACGGCCAATTCAATTAAAATAAAGGAAGTTTTAATTCCCAACTGTCATGTGTTCATTACTTTCAATCAAAAGAGTGTTGTGGCTTTTTTGGTTGAAGGAAGTCAAACTGCTTTAATCTAATTGCTTTCAATGTTTCTCCTTTCAACTGGCAGTCTGTTCAATCGACTTTTCAATTTGCTATGATGAGTTTGGTTGAAAGAGGTCTTACACTTTCAATCTAAGTGCTTTCAATTTAAGCTTTACTGCTCCTACTTTCAACTGGCAGTCTGTTCTATTGCCCTTTCAATAAACTACTTTCAATTCTATTGTCTGCGTTTCTTTCGTCAATTTTTTTTTAGTGAGGCCGGTTGAAGGAAGTCTTTCTCCTTCAATCTAAGTGCTTTCAATTGAAGCTTCACTGATTCTACTTTCAACTGTCTGTTCAATATTCCTTTCAATGTACTACTATCAATTTAATTGTCTGATTTTGAGTGAGATGAGTTTGATTGAAGAAAGTCTCCCCTTCAATCTAAGTGCTTTCAATTTCAGCTTCAATGCTTCTACTACTTTCAACTGGCAGTCTGTTCAACTGTCGCCCTTTCAATTTACTACTTTCAATTCAATTGTCAGCGTTTCTTTCGTCAACTATTTTTGGGTGAGGCCAGTTTGGTTGAAGGAAGTCTTTCCGCTTCAATCTAACTACTTTCAATTTAAGCTTCAATGGTTCTCCTTTCAACTGGCAGTTAATTTACTACTTTCAATTCAATTGTCTGCGTTTCTTTCGTCAACTTTTTGTGGGTGAGGTCAGCTGCTTATTCCATAATTTTATTTATTTTTTTTTTTTTTATATATATAAAAAGTGATTTGTTTTTTTGGTCGACTCAATGGGCCGTCGTCCAGTCGCCGCCTCGCCAACCACTGAGACTTTTTGTCGCACTGATTAGATACCACAAGGGGCGGGGGAGGGGCCGACAAGAGAGCAAAAAAAAATCCCGGCAGGCGGACGGACGCAGCTGTTTATTGTCAATTTGTCCTCTCTCCCGCCCGCTCTCTCTCTGTCTTCCTCTTCTCTCTTTCTCTGGTCGCCTTATTGTTATTGCTTTTTGTGCATTGCCAGTTAATTTAGTTGAATTTTCCACATGCGGGCCACCGGCGGCCCCGAGGGAATTTTGGTCAACTGAATTTAAATTTTTTGCGGGGCGTTTTTTTTAATTAAATTTTATTTAATTTGTTTAATTTATCACGTTTTTTTTTTGTTATTTTCCTGCAAATTCTTTGTTTTTTTTTCTTGCTTATTTTCCTTTTTTTCACTTGTATTTCCAATTTCACTTTGGCCAGTTAAAAAAATTTGCATTCTTTTTTTTTTTGTTCACAACGAAAAATGAAAACAACAACAAGAAATTCACACACGCCGAGCAAGAGGGAAATTTGTAACTACAACCCCCCCCCCCCCTCCCCCACACAACACACACACACAAACAAACACTCATTGAGCAAGTTTACTGAAAGAGCGAAAGAGACAGCAAATCAGCGATAGCGTCGAGGTGACTGAGCCGCAGCCGGCGTCGCTGCCGCTGCACCAGCTGAGCCGAGAGAACAGTTAACGGAAAGCAGCACAAAGCAGAAGGTGGAAAACACAAAGTCAGTGATCGTAGGGCCGTCGGCTGGAATGTGGCTAAAAACGGAATTAGGGAATGAAGCCGAGAAACAAGTGTACAAGGGCAGACGGAGAGAGCGACAGACAGACGGACAGATGGACAGACAGGATGACTCTCGTCATCTGGCTGGGAGCCCCGCGCCCTGCCCCGCCCCTCGCTTCCATTAGCTAATTTGCGCCGACGCAGGCAGCGCCTAAAAAAAAACTGAAGCGACTGCGTCGGCAGAAGAAGAAGAAGAAGAAAACTGGTTATTGAATGAAAACGGCCCCGACAGACAGACGACCACCAAAATGGCAACAAAAACAAAAAACGAAAAACGCACACAAAGCCTAAAAAAAAAAAAAGAAGTTTCTTGCTCGGTCGGTCGATCGGTCGTCTGTGATTCTTTCAACTTCTTTTTGCTCTGCTTCTTCTTCGTGTTTTTTTCGTGGGCTTGGTGACCATTGCAAATATTTGAAAAATGCACACACACACACGCGCAGGGGGAACTTCGGGCGGCCGCCGCAGCGGGGCGCTCTCTTCTCGCTCCCACGAGTTCGTTGGACGATCAGCGCTGCCGACGTCGCTGCTTGCGCGTTAGAATTTCTTTTTTATTTGTCAGATAAACAATTTCGTATTTTATTTTTTTTTTATGTAATTTAGAACTGTGGGAATTTGCTTGTTGTTGCTTTCACACACACACACACACACGCAGGGACGGCTTACGGTTTTATTTTGTGGGCCGCGACGGCAGTTTACAAATTTTTGTTGTTGGAATTTTCGATTTGTTTCAATTTCTTTTTTGTTGGTTGGAAAAAAAACGTGAAAAATTCGCAGAGCGACGCCCCAACCGCTCGCTGTCGTTCTTCAAATTGGACTGAGCGCAGCGGCCCAACCGCCAAACCACTCAACGCCTCAGCAGCGCCCGCAAAAGCCACTCAACCGCCGAGCAGCCACGAAGAGAGCGCTCGGCCCGAGCGCAACCGATCGCCTTGGCAGGTGTAGGAGGGCCTGAGCGAGCGAGAGAGAGAGTGAGAGAGCGGGGGCAGGGGTGGGGGGATGTGGAGTTGGCGCTTTGCATGAATGACCAAAATTGTCAATTCTTTGCGGGCTTTTTTGCCCGCTTTACAAATTTGGTCAAGAAATGGAATTTTTTTTGTGGTTTTCTATGCTGCGGGCCTTTTGTGGGGGCCTCGCTAATGGTTGGCCCCCATTTTTGGTGATTTCTTGGCTGGCTCGCTTTCGTCTCTCAAAGCCACAAATTTTATATTTTAATTGAAAAACCGAAATTTCTTTCTTTCGGAGAAGTAGGAGGGGGAGGGGTGGGGGGAGGTGTAAACAATTCGCTTGGCTAGCGGTTGAAAGAACTTAAAATTTGTAGCCACTCACGCACACACGAATATGATGTGTAAAAATAGTAAAAGAATCCATAAAAATGTAGAAATGCCCAAAGATTAACAACTCATCACAAATAGCAGCGAGCGAGAGAGAGCGAGAGAGAGAGAGCCAACGAGAGAATTGAGTGAAAGAGCGCAACTGAGCGAGTGAGCGAGTTTAGCGGCCCATCAGCCGTGCAAGAGTGAAAGAGAAAGCGTCGGCAAAATCAGCTGAGTTGCAGCCCTGGGCCCTTTTTTGTGCAGCCTTCCAAATTGAATTGGGGCAGGGCAGGGCCGTTTGTTTCAATTAACGGAAATGCATTGAAACTGACGCGTCGTCGTCGTTTCAACCGAATGAGTCAATCGACGAGGTGGCTTAAATGACTAAGGCGCAGCCGGAGACTCTCGTAGGCTGTCGTCGCTCTGGGCAAGGTCTCCCACACGGCTTCCCCCCCCCCCACTCCCCTTTGCTTCTTTCAACCAACTCGATTCAACCGAATTTGCATGGCCGTTTCACTCGACTGACTTCGATGGGGCGGGCCCACCGCCCCGCAGGGCTGTCCGCCCGCTCGTCAAGTACGTTTGGCAGGCGCGTGGGAGTCTTGCCCCGCCCATCCCCCCCCCCCATCCCCAAAAGTTTTTAATTACCAATCTTCAATCGCAAATCACAAGTTGGCCGTGTTTAATGGCCCACTGATTGGTTATGGCGGCGGCGCTCGGAATGGCTAATCGACACGAAAGGCCGTCAAAGACAATTGCAGGGGGTGGGGGAGTGGAAGTTTGCATGTCAAGAACAATTGATCGGAATTCCAGCCCCCCCGAAAAGAGGAAGACAAAGCGTGAAAATCAAGTGGGGGAAATAATAAATTAAATTAATCTCAAGTGCCTTGTTGAGGGCCGAGGTTAGGGGAATTTAAGATCACTAACAAGATATTCGAGATCTCTAAAATTAAAGAGGATTTCTGATGATACCAAAGTGGTTCGAAGATTCTTAAGGGTATAAAGTTGATCAGTGGAGCTTAAGATACTGTAGAGTTCTTGGTTTCCTTAAGTTCCCTAAGACTTTAAAGATCTTTTTAGTACTCTTCTAAATCGAGGGAATTTCAGTGATCCCAGTAAGTTTTGCCTGCCGATCAGCTTGGATAACCGATCGCCGATCGCAGTTAAGTGGAAATTGCGCAATCCGCTCTCCGTCTCCAGCTGACAGCAAACCCGCCGTCTTATGTCAGTAGACCTCCAACTACCCACACACCAACACACTGACGCACCAGCAAACGGCCAATTTCCGAGACAGACGCCCAAACATGAAAACAGTTTGTGCCTGTCAATGCCACACATCCGTCTGGCGACCACAGAAGCCCCCCCACCCCTCCCCCGCGCGGCAGTTTTTCCCCTAAAAAAACACTGCCCCTAATCAAAGTGAGCCGGCCGGCTGTCTGACTCAGAAATGGAGGAGACTTTACTTACATTGTTTCCAAGTTTTTTTCCGTTAAAACAAAAACACTAAATATGTCAATATGCCATTCCCAGTGGTTGGGGGGGATGGTTGGATCTTCAGGGTCTCCGCGCGACGGGGCTCTATCAAAACTTTATAGCGGCCACTTAGTTTTTTGCACAACTTCCAAATGGCCAAGAAATTGCATGAATAAAATATGCCTCAACGAAGTTTTTGTACCCTATCCGTTTTATACCCCAAAGGGAAGAGGGTAGGCTAAAGATACCCTTTACCCTTAACCTTAAAGCTGACAGAAGAGCGATGGGAGAGAAGGAAACAACAGCAGAGAAACATGTCGAATTTAAGGAATAGGGTAAAAATTCTTCAAGGGGTCTGTTTTGGAAGAGATAGTTTAAGAGCGAGGGAGGGGAAACCCAGCAGAATCTTTGAAAGGAACTAATGTGGATGTATCCATTTCCTTTAAAGAAACTTATAAAACTTGGCGGAAAAATTAAAGGTCTTAAAAAAAATACTCCTTACCCTCGCTCAAAAACCCTCCCTAATTTCGCTTTGATCCATTCAAAGACTTGAAATGGTAAAAGAGCCTCAATGCCCGCTCGTTCTCTGCTAGGTCTGAAGGGTATACAAAAAAAATACACCAAGCTACCCCTTACCATCACTCCAAAACCTTACCTACTTTCCCCACGATTTATTCAAAGTCTATTCAAAGTCTCCAAAACTTAATAGAGCTCAATTCCCGTTCGTCTTCTCCTTAGTCTGAAGGGTATTAAAAAAATACCCCAAGCTACCCAAAAATTATGCGTAACTAAACGTAAACAACGATGAGGAAACCAACAACCAAAAAAATAACAATGGAATTTTCATGTCACTCGCTCAAGGAGCCCTAGAAGTCCCCCACCACTGACCCACTGCCATCGGCGGGAGGGTAACGGGTAACGGGTAACTGGTTTGTTGGATTCGCGTGGGCGTAGCGAGCAATCCACGGCCGAGGAGGCGGGTATTATTTGCGTGTAATGTCATTTAAATGATCGTCGCCGGCGCAAAGGCCAACTTGTTTCCAAGTGGCCTGAAGTCCATGACGTCACCGGCAACCCACACACACACTCAATGCAATGCGACGTGAAAGTGAAACAGATCGTTGGTGGTAGGGGAAGGGGAGGGGGGGGGAGTGGCAGCCGACCATAAATATCCATAAAGTTGATAATGGCCAGATGACGTTCATCGGATTGCTCAGTTGTGAGGTCACCAAAATCGAAGGCTTCCAGGAGCAACTCCGGCGGGCCACTCGACCGTCCGTCCGTTGACCTCAGTTGTAAGTGTTTACTTGTAATTAGTGAAGTAATTAGGGAAATATTTTTGGTTTTGCATTCGCCGACGAAACGACAAACGGATTGCGGCGGCGGTGGCTTTTTGATCTTGGCGGATCGGCGCGGGTGTCTTATTGTCTCAGCGGCGTCGTCATCGGCGGCTGGGTTGTCGTTAGAGTTCCAAAATATCTCTCAAGTTGACAAACAGAATTGCTTATCGTTATGAGTCGCAATCAAGTTTTACGGCCTTCACTGGGTCGGCTCGCGAGGGTGGGAAAGAATCGGAGGCTACACAAAAATTCCAGGTGTTTGGGGGGTAAAATATATGATGCCGAGGGGCAAAAAGAGGGAGAGGGTATTAAGTAGAGATTTATGAAGGAAGAGTGTAAAAAACTTTCCCGAGAAGAAAGGTGAAGTCAGGAGGAACTTAGAATGAAGCCAGGGAAGAAGAGACAGGGAAGAGAAGCCTGGAAAGCCGGGAATCTAAGGCCAGGAAAACGAAGTCAGGAAAGGAAAGCCAGGAAAGCGAAGCCGGGATTCTAAGGCTAGGAAAACGAAGTCAGGAAAGTGAATCTTAAAAAGCGAAACCAAAAGATCAAAGTTTTAAAATTGAGACCCCAAAAGCGTAGCTTGAAATTTTGTGCCTAAAAGTCAAAGTCTGGAAAACAAGAGCTTAAAGCCAGAAAGTCTTCTGCGAAGCCTGAAAGCTGAAGCCTGGAAACTGAACCCTGAAAAGGGAAGACTGAAAAAAGAAGACTAAAAAGAGAAGACTGAGAAGCGAAGACTGAAAGGGAAGACTAAAAAAGGAAGACTTAAAGGGGAAGACTGAGAAATTGTGTCTCAAAACTGAAACGAATCCTGAAAAGCAAAGACGGAAAAGGGAAGATGGAAAAGCGAAAATTAAAAAGCGAAGATTAAAGAGCGAAGACTGAAAAGCAAAGACTGAGAAATTGTCTCTCAAAACTGAAGCCTGGAAAACGAAGTCCGGGAAGTTAAGCCATAAAATTCGAACTCTTTAAGCAAAAAAAGAACAGCAAATCAAGAGAATTCCTTCAGATTCCCAAACACAGACAAATGCACCCTAAGATCCCTCAGGAAGTCTCTTGGCAGGATCTTCAATAAAACTAACAGCTGCTGGCTTCCCTCACCCCAACTTCTTGGGCAAGCTTTCTCGACGATTGGAAACCGGTAACAGTTACTTCCCATCCGGTTTGGAAAGAATTCTCTTGCCTAGGAATTTTGAATAGCGCATGACCTTGGAATTGATTGAGAGAAAGAGAAAAAACCGAAACGACTAAAAAACCTGCCCATAAATAAAGACGAAAAGACATTTAGGAATTCTGTGGTTTCGTGGGTTTCCTAATTTCCAATTAATCTGCCAAGCACTTAAAAATGTCATAATTTAAAACGAGTAATCAATCAGCCAGCGAAACGACTAGCGAGTGACGCCAGAGCGAATCGATCGAAAGTCAAATGCAAATTGAATTGAAAACTAATTAGGCGACTCGGTTTATATCTCGACGATATGGCGAACACACGCCCATCGCGGCAATTGGAATAGCTACCAGAAGCCTTGGCTGCTTCTGGCCAAGTTATCAGTTTTCAATTAACAACATCGTGTTGGGATCCTCCCCGAAAATTGTAGGCGTATCGCAGCGAATCTCTGCCCCAGCAGCAGCGACAAGAAGAACAAACAAGCGACAGACGGAGCCAAGGAGCCCACAAGATAAGAAAAAAAAAACTGAAACTGATTTTGTATTTTCCGGCAGCTGCGCGGCGAAGGAAACCAAAAATCGCACGCGACTTGCCGCCATTTCCTTTGAGGCGGTTCACGTTTCTTGCGGCAACTGTACTTCCGGTTCGGCGGACGCTTCTGTTGCCAGGCTAATGAGTCAATAAACATTAAACGCCAGCCGTCGGCCTGGGCCAGCTTTTGGAGTGCCCGGCATTGTGAGCTGCATGGCAAATGAATTTCAATCAAATCAAAATATGTAATCGTTTTTATTGCCATGAATCGTGGTGGCTTTTAACGGGTTTGGCATTCCAAATGCCCAACCGATTGACTGATTTACTACTCGACAAATTGTCAGGGAAGCTGCATTCCAAAGCCGCAGAAACTAAGGGCCGAGAACTGGCAAATGTCGAATCAGAGATCGAGAGGGAGAGTTCATTTAATAAGAGCTTCGATAAGAACTATCGAAGGGAGTTATCGATCTGAAAGTGAAGTAATTTGGGGTCGAAATGGAGACAAAAAAAGGAGAACAAGGCGACGAATTCCTGGTCAGATTTGATTTGGATTTCGAAGCCAATCTTTGGGCTTCCTTAATTGGTTTTCTCGGATTCAAGCTGGCAAATATTGAAACAGAGATCGATAGAAGAGCTTTCTTAAGAACTATCGAAGTGAGTTATCGATTGTTAAGAAGGCTCTTTATGTGGGGAGAACAAGGCGACGAATTAGTCTTTTGAAATCTCGCGGCCAACGGAAATTTCCGGCCAGATTTGACTTGGAAGTTCTTGGGCTTCCTTAATTGGTATTCTCGGAATCTTTGCTCTCTTTTCTATAATATATAAAAATCGAATTCAATAACTCAAACTGTTTTCTTGGGCAGAAATTGTCAGCATGAGTCAACCGGCTGCCCCCTTCAGAGACAATAAAAATAAAACTGAATTGGAAACTGACCCACAAAAATATCGATCACAATGGCCGGCAACTCCGCCTCTCTCTCTCTGAATAAAGGCGATGATAGCACCGCGTTATAAATAAAGATCTTATGCCAATATGATTCCCAAAAACGATCAATGAGCAAACCGTAAACAAAATCTCAGTCATAACCTGGCCCGCCCACTCGGCCGGCTAAACTGGGAATCTCTGAGGCAACCTTCGTTGCCTTCGAACCAAAATTGGAGCGATCCGTCGATGGATCGATCAAAATTCACGGATTTTGTCAAAGTTTTAGCCAAGCGATTAAAAAACTTCATAGACTTTTGTTTGGCCAAAGTTTTATCACATTTGCCGGAGGTTCGCCCGCGTGGGCGTTTCGGGTTCCTGACGGCGCCACGCATTGCCCCGCCCCGCCGCAGGGGACCTGCGTGTAGGCAAACTGGCTCAGGGCTAATTAAAAGTCAAAACTACCGAGTAAACCGCTCGCCGCTCGCTGGGTAGGCACACCAGTTTTTCGATTTTGCAACAAATTTTTTCTCGGCCCGGCAATGTGGGTCGAAAGCCGGCTGCCAGCCTGGCTTGTGGGTGTTTTCGTTGCCGGCGACTCCACACACACACACACACACACACACACCGATAAATCTCCATCAGAATTCTCGGCCGGCTGCCGGGGAGCCTGTTTTTTTGGCGCATTCTATGCGATCATCGGGGCGCTGATGCTGGCGACGGTCATTTCTCATTTTTTTTTTTTCAAATTTATTTCGTGTTCATTGAATTCAATTGAAAGTAATGGGATTTTGGTTTTCAAGGTGTGGCCGGGCGGCAGCTGCCAGTGAAAGTTCTTGACGAAAGTGACAGAGAGCGGGGCAAAGAGAGAGAGAAGAAAAATCGACGTGACCATCAGTATTCAACGATTCCGAGTCACGCGTGAGTCGCCAAACACAACAAAGCTTCTTTGGAGGTTTAAAACTGCAAAAACCGAGTAAAACACTCTCCGTGTCACGCGTGAGTCGCCTAACAGAACAAAGACTTTTTAGAGACTCCAAAGAAAACGCCCTCCATGTCACGCGAGAGACTTAGAGTCTTGGAGTCTTTGAAGATGCTTAGACCGAGACAAACGACCTCCGTGTCACGCGTGAGTCGCTAAACAGAAAAGAGCTTCCTTAGAGTCTCCAAGGAAAACGCTCTCGGTGTCACGCGTGAGACGCCAAACAGAACAAAGCTTCTTTAGAGTCTTCCAAACTGTCCAGAGTCCAAAGAAAGCGCTCTCTGTGTCACGCGTGAGTCGCTGGCACTTTAGAGTCTGTTTAACTGCCATCACTAAGGCAAACGCGTGAGTGAACTGAAGCTTCCCACAACTGAGAAAATCAGAGCTCCAGAGGCCCACAAAAAAATCTTATTATAAGAAATTAAAAGAAACTAAGTTCGTGTCACGCGTGAGTAACATTTATCTAAGAATTCAGATTCATAAACCAAACAACTGGCCGGGAAAACCCAAAAACTCATCCCAACTGCCCTTTCCTTTTTGCTGATCTGCAAATTCTCTCACTCACGCAAGCGATCGCTCAGGAACCTCATTAAAGATCTTCCATTAAAGATCTTTCGGCACGCTAGTTATCAGAAAAAGAGTTTCAAGCTTTCCACGTTTCAAGCTTTTTCAAAAGCAGCAACCGAAAAATTGAATCCTATCGAGAAAAAAAAAAACCTTTTATGCTAAAAGGGAACGAGGGCGGTTGGGTGGTGGGAGTGGCGGTGCGGGGGGAAGGAAGCTCATAACAAGCGGTTGGTTTTTTTTTGGGAAAGTCAGTCGGTCACGCCTGACTCAAGTGCAACTCGAATTGCTGCGGGTTATTGACTTTGGCTTGACAAAACGACACCAACAACAGCAACAACAACTGAAAGCCTTTCTCCCGCCATTGAATACCCGGGCGAGTGAAGGGCGGCGGCTGGGGGCCTCGCCGCCCTACAAATCTGCCTCCCCGAAAAAAACAGAAGAGCCGCCAATTCAATAGACTTCTTTTTATGGCCGTTGCTGTTGTTGCTGCTGTTGGCGGCAGCAACAATGCCGACTGCTGCAAAATGGCAGCAGCGACATAAATTTTCCACATCGCTGTTGTTGTAGTTTTTGTTGCAAAAAACTAAAACGCAAATGCGACAAGCAACTTCACTCGGTCGCTGGGATTGTGTGTGTGGCGCGGCGGCTGTGGGTTGCCCAGAAATAGAATACAGCCCGGCAGGCTGTCAGCCGACTGGCGGGCTGGCTATCCGGTGGCCTGGGGGCGACGTAGGAGGACGCCAAGGAGGCGGCTGTTTGCACCGTTAGGCGTGGAATTAGCGAAACCGGGCCGACGGCAGTTTAAGGGGCGGGGGACCGGCAGCTGATGATTGGAAAAAATGTCAATGCAATACACACACAAATACACAGACAGAGGAAACTAATGAATATGCACGCATACAGGAGCAGAGAGACAGGCACTCCGCCAAGATTTAGACGGATTTGAAGTTATTACAGTTTGACAAGCACTCAGGCAACTGCAGCCGTTGAGACGTAAGGCGGGCTTACAGTTTAAGAGCCATTATGAGATGTTGAGGTGAAGGGAAGTTTTGGTTGAAAGAAAATTGTTAAGCAATAGAAATTAAAGGCCTCTTATTGAAACAGACTGGAGCAATTTTGAAGCTACTAAGATTGAAAGAAAATCTTATAACAATAAAAATTGAAAGCCTCTAATTGGGACAGATAAGATCGAACAGTTTTGGAGCTACTGAGATCATAGCTTCAGACCCTTAGGAGCTGAGCTTCTGAATTCTTCGCTGGTCTTTCAACCAAAGTATGTATAGGTGTCCAAGAACTACAATTCTAGAAGAAGTAGAACAATTTCCAGCCAGCAACCTTCCCTTGTTTCTGCTCAAATAACAGTTAGAGAAGCACTGGTTAGCTCTTTTAATGCAGCATTTTCAGCAGCTCTTAAAAACAATACTCCCAGTTAAGAAAGCCTATGCAGCTATTTGTGTATTAGGGTAAAATTCATGCCCAGATCATCTAAGGAACAAGCTAAGCTTAATGGAACCCACGCTTATCCAAATGATCAAACCCCATAGTTTGACAAGCACTGTCTATGGCCTCAACAGCCGAGCAGAGCAAACTGCTGCTGCTATTAAACCACGACTCGGTTTACAGATCTCCTGAGGACTAAATATCCTTTCACCTTATAAAACAGTTTTACAAGCACTGAATTTGATACATTGCCTTTGGATAAATCAACTGAGCATTTCGAAAAAAATCTATAGACCGACTCACCTGCTATCCGTAGGACAGCCCGATCTGCCGGATCCAATTGCA
>JBAMCP010002496.1:0-12044 GCA_037075105.1 Lissocephala sabroskyi | reverse complement strand
CATGTGCTGATGCCGCCGCGAGTCACGTTGCCCGGCGTGGAGATGACACTGCAGAACGACGAATTGTGGAAGCAGTTCCATCAAATTGGCACCGAGATGATCATCACAAAGAGCGGCAGGTAAGTGCCGTCAATCTTGGCGCCCAAAAATTAAGACAAGATGGGAACCCAACACCACAAACTTTCAAATGAAACCGGGGGAAATGCAAACATCACAGAGAATGAGAAGATGAAGACGGCGATGTCGATGCATTAGCACATCGCCCGGCAAGGAGATGGTGAAAATTAATACCCGAAATGAAAAGGCAAAGAAAAACAAATGCCCAGCCCGAAGCACTTAAAGCGCCTGCGCCTCCGGGCGGCCCTGGCCGTCGACGGCAGCGGCGGCGGCGGCGCTGTTAAACGCTCATTAGACGCAGGCGCCTGCAAATTGTTTACAGCGACGTCGCGACAACGAATTTCACAGGCAAACAAGCGGAAGGATGCAAGCGGCAGGTACAGCCGCCGGCCCAGGATCCGTTCAGATCGCATCCGATCGATCGCCCCGGCTATCGGAATGAGGCGTAAAACGGACAACTTCGACGGCACTTTGCGTGCACCGCTGCCGTTGGCCGTTGGAATCAAAGCGTCTAGCGCCCAATGAGATATATTTTATCTAGCCGAGAGATACAATCCGGCAGATACCTGAGAGCCAGCGATCCTGAAAGTGTCCGCCACTTGTTCAAATGTGCGTAAAGTGGCGTCATCGTAATTTATTGTAGGCCGAAGATGGACCAAAACTCAGTGGGACGTCGTCGGCTCGTTTCGACTGGTTCTTGGACCTGCCGCTGCTGCATAAATCTTAGCATCAAGGATACTTTGTCGTCGTTTGTGTCGCTGGCCGAGGGACCGCTGTGTCGCTCTTCGTGACCGTCAAATGCCGTCTGTTGTTGTCCGTCAGTTAGCATTTTATGGTGGCGCCTGTCTGACCGATCGATGGGCACAATGACCACAGTATTTTTTTGTTTTTTCGGCAGACAGATACGAGCAATTTCACACTTGCCCAGCGATGCTCAGATGGCGATAAGGCAGCCGGCAAGGGTTGCATTATCATAAGTTTTTGGGGATGTTTTGGCCGAAAGTTGTGTGGCGTTGCTTCTTAGAAAAACTGCAGCAGCTCTTTCATATGCCATGAATTATTCATAAATACTCTTTTCGAGTTTTACTTGGGAAGTGAAAAATGTTTTATGGAACATGCGCGGTTGCAGGGCCCCCCAATCGATTTGAATTTTTAATGATTAGGCGCCACAGTGCCACCGTGAAAGGGTCGCCGAGGAAGTGATGCTCATAAAACCTAATTAGTTGGATGGCTTGAGACAGCGGTGACAGCGCCGTCTTTGCCTGGGTGGTAAAAGCTCAGACGATCGTTAAAAACGCGATAGCGATGAATGACCCGAAAGCAAAACACAGCTATGAAATGTCTTTGTCACGAAGCTTTTAGCCAAAAGAGACCAGGAAGACTCCAGCACGCAGCCTGGCTGCCTGCGGTTTGTCCTTCCGAAATCTGAAACCACACAAATGTCGAAATATTTGAATGCCTAATGGAATTCCAAAAGGACTAAGGCCTCAAATTAAATGTAGAAGAACCCAACTTGACCACAAATTAATTAATCATCGGACTGAAGAAACAAAAAACAAAAAATCATTGCCAAAAACTAAACAACGATCGCCGGGCCCGGCGCCAAGAGCCGCGGCCACCTGCTGAGCGGACTCTGCGGCTGGCGCTCCGCGTCAGTCAACAAGGTCCTTTCCAATGTTTGCTTTGCCCGGGACTCGCGAGGGGCTAATTACATGGCCCACGAGGGCTTGGAAACTCACAATTAAATATTTAATACGCCCACGCAAACGGCAAACAAGAGATCCAGGAATCGAGACTCCGGGCGGCTGTTTTCCTTTTTGATTTCTCTGTTACAACATCGCCCCAGTTTCTTTTGTTTTTGTTGGCCCAAGAAACACACTGACTTTTATATTTTCCCTGCTTTAGGCGGATGTTTCCCTCCATGCGGCTGAGCGTCGCCGGCCTCGAGGAGGACACCAGCTACTGCGTCCTGCTGGAAATGGTGCCGATAGGCGATTGCCGGTACAAATTCTCCGGCTCCCAGTGGGTGCCCGCCGGCGGAGCCGAGCCCCAGAGCCCCCAGCGCATGTACCTCCACCCAGACAGCCCGGCCACCGGGGCCCATTGGCAGGCCCAACCAATACTCTTCAACAAAGTGAAGCTCACCAACAACACGCTGGACAACAGTGGACATGTGAGTGGGAGAGGCCAGCGAGGCAAAAGAGTTGGGGAATTTGATTGTCTTTTTCTTTGGACAGATTGTTTTGGCCAGCATGCATAAATATCAGCCACGTTTGCATGTCATACGGACGGCTGACTTGGCCCAAATACCGTGGGCCCCGCAACAGGCGTTTGTGTTTCCCGAGACGGAGTTCGTGGCCGTCACCGCGTATCAGGTAAGGATCAGCGGAGAATTCTTGGGTTTTTTTGTGCCAATTCATTGAGCTCGGTTCGGTGGCCACTAATTAGTTAATTTTGGCAAAGCGATCGCTCACTCAGTGGGTGAGCGTCCGCTCGGATTGTCGAGGGCTCAAATTAGCATGCCACGCCCTTGGGACTGCCATGACGGACAGTTGAGTTACTTGAGTCATTCAGGTCGTCCAGGGTTTGTTGTTTTAGGAAGTTGGATAGCCACATCCTTGTTAATTTGAGCGCTTGCTGGGTTTTTGTCTGGCCGAACCCGACGCCAGTCTGGCCATCTAATTAGCCCCGATCACTTGACTCGATCTCCGTATCCGCCTGTCGGTCACAAAGTTGTCAAGTCACGTCTGCCGCAAGGACAGCCGCCAGTCGCCAGTCCGGTGTCAAGTGGCCTTGTTACTTAACGCCCAGGGCTACTGGGCCGAGTTGGTGATTTAAGGTTATGCGCCTGCGGCCGGGACAATCGTCATATTTCACGCAATTTTACTCCTTTTTTTATGCGACTCCTTGTGTTCACAGAACGATCGCATCACCAAGCTGAAGATCGACAACAATCCGTTTGCCAAGGGCTTCCGCGAAACAGGACAATCGCGCTGCAAACGCAAAATGTCTTCATCGCCAACGGACGAAGATCAAGATCACAACCAGAACCAGAATCTGAGTCTAAATCACAGCCAAGGGTCCGCGGCCCAGGGGCAGATGTTGTCCTCTTCGTTTGAAATGTCGCCAACAAAATCTGGGATGACAAGCGCCAGCGAACCGACCGTCTCATCGATTTCCAACAGCAACAACAGCAGCAGCGGCAGCAACGACAACGATGGACCGCAAATTAAGCGCCTGAGATCAAATGGTTCCGCTTGTTCGTTATCATCATCGCTGGATGGGGCAGAGCCCGCGGCCAGCGCTCCAACTGGCGCCAGCATCTGCATGTCGGGCTCATCGCCGCCAGTCGCTGGCCTAAGCCTGCCTCCTGCCAGCGCTTTCATGCAGCATTTCCAGCAGAACATGCAGACCCTTTTGCGTCCCTCCCTCGTCGATCTGGCCTGCACCTACTTCGGTCGTCCTGGGCCCGAACAACAGGCGGCTTTGTATGCCGCTGCAGCCACGGCAGCCGCTTCGCCGGCCTCTGCTCATTTGTACCCCCCATCGGTGGCGGCGGCGGCGGCAACATCATCCATTTTGCCAGGCGGACTACCGCCACTTCCTGCCCTGGGGCTGGGCCATGGCATTTCCGTTGACCAGACGCAATCAGACGATTCTACGACAGATGAATTGGATGTGGGATGCGAGGCGGCAGCGTCCCCGGCCACGCCACCGAAGCTTGCCATGCCGCCCGACGAGCCGCAGGCGCCGCCACCCATGAAACGCAAGGGCTTCAGCATATCGGCCATTTTGGGCGGGGGCAGTTAATCTCACTACTTAAGTTAAGCTTAAGTCTGTACAAAGATAGATACTAAGCATCAGGCCTGATTAGTCTGTAAGTCTAACCCACTCATAAATTAAACAAGCAGCAAATAAAATAAACAAAAACCGAAAAATCTGACTTCCATTTCTATTAGCCTCGGACTTTCTTCTTGCCCCAATCAATTTCAATGGCCAATTAGCCAAAATTTAAAAATCACTCTGTGTTCGCCGACCCGCTGAGCCCACACTTCAAAGCCTCAACGCCCTCTCGTTTTGCGTTGATGTAGGTAAATTGACTTGGAATGTAAACGCACCGCGCCATTTGGCCAGACGTCTGACCTTATCACGAGACCACCATCTAGCCGCCGGAGAGGGCCAAAAACAACAGAGCGAGAGAGCTGGGCAATCACAACTTCCGCTAGACATTAATCCCAACCAATTTACAAGATAAACGCTAGAATTTCAACAACATCATCAGGAGCAGCCGCCGCCGACGACGACGCCACCGTCCACGCAGCATCCCATTAGCCACACACACCACAGCGGAGAGTGCGGCGCGGCCGACCCGGAGATCCCGAAATTCACATAATTTGTTTGCAATTAAATGGCTCGACAAGGCATGAAATTCGGTTGCAGCCCTCGGCCGCTTGGCCGTTGCACGGGAAGGACGGGAGGCGGTGGCAGGCGATCGTCGTGGGGCAGGGGATCGGATATTTATGGAAGGGGCAGAGACTGAGACGAACGGCCCACAAAATACGATGATGTAAGTTGCGTAGCTAACAAGCCGAATCCAAAGATTCCAACAACAACGCCCTAGCCTTTTTTCTAGCCCGAAAAGAAGCAGCAGATAAGGTAAGAGGATAAGGTTTGGGATGGGAGAATTATAGGATTCAATTATAATAAGTTCTTTCTGGGTTTTCATTTCAAAATTGGGAAAGTTAATGCTGAAAACATTAATTTGTTAAAGATCGAATAGCTCTAAAAATGATAAAGCAAACTGTATAACTAATGATATTAAAAAAAAGAATGTGATATTAATAATTGATATCAAAGATAAAAAGTATAGCCCCTTAAAAAAAGATATATCGATAAATTCAAAATTAAAAAGATACAAACATAAATTCTGAAAATCAATTGAGGGATTAAAATACACAATGGATTATATTAATACGGCAATAAAATATATAGTAAAGAAGGCAAAATTAAGATCATAATTATATAGAACTGTCAATGGGTATTATAAATATATGGTAGCACTTTCTGGTTCATCAGGGGGTTCCAGTTCTGAGACAATGAGGTATATGAGACATGGGTTTGGTATGGTATATGGTCTATATAGTTGCACCTTCTGGTACATAAGCATTTCAAGAATCAGGCAGGGGGTTTACTTCTGGGACAATGAGGTACATATGTGAGGTATATGGGATGTGGTCTATATGATATGTACCTCTTAATTCAATATAGAAAAATATAATGTGGATATGTAGAAAGATCAAAATGAGACTTACCGAAACGAAGACCATTTAGGATCTAAAAGAATTAAGACGTGAGTTTAAAATTAAAATATAAACAAAAAATAGTTATACGTACCTTCGCTTTAAAATCTTGTCCATATCCATATATCCATTCATCTATATATCCAGATTATTAAAAATCACGTACATATATCCAGCTTATTTCTGTTAATTTAGTTTAACACTAGCATAATCTCAAATCACACACATAAAAAAAAATACAAAAAAAAAACACTGCACTTTCTGGCTAGTTTTTAGCCTTTTTTTCTCTTTCTTTATATTAATAAGATTCTCGAACTTTTGTAAAACCAACACATAAAAAAAACAACAAAAAATGCACACACATTTTATTATTTAAAATTAATAAATAAAATATATATTTATTTTACGAAAACCGGATTACCCGCGTTACGATTTCTGGCCGATTTTCCGAATATGAGAACTTCTCGTTTTAGCACTTTTCTTTTACCCGATCCCTAATCTTTTTGGAAAGAAGCATCACTAATGGCAACGGAGCCAATGATGAAGTTTACGATGACAGGCGTCACCACCCACGTCTCGACGGAGCGCACATCGTCGGGAGCGGATCGGAGGCGGGCAGCCAACTCAGGCAGACGCTGCAGAACGGCAGCCAGAAAAAAACAAACAACAATTTCAATTTAACAACGAAATCGATTTGAAATTGTTTTTGGTGGTCGCTGGGGACCGATGGCTGCGGTTTTATAGCCAACGAACGGGTGACAGATGTCGTCCGGGAGCCAAAGAGACGGGGGGAGGGGGTGCGTGTGTTGACAGGCGCAAGGTTGGGAGTGCATTGAAATGCCTCATTAAATGCCAAAGCAGCAACAATTGCCCTGGCAGATGGCCGGATCCATTGGCCGCGACTCGCCTACCGTTTACTGGCAACGGTAATTAATGCGTTTGGCTGTTGGTTTTTACGCTCAGTGTCGCCCGCAATGGCGCGACTGCCATTTGTTTTGGGCTGGTGGCTGCCACTGGTGCTGCAGAGCTATGAAATTGGATACACTTTACGTGGCGGTGACAGCATTTTTGTTGTGTAAACATTCGAGGGGAGGAAAGGCACAATTTGGGAAACTAATTTTTTAAATGAAACCAAATTGGTTTTTAGTTTCTTTTTTTGGGTGCTTTGAGCGGAGGGGGTGTTGCCAAAGGAAGTGCTAATGAGTTGAAAATTCCGTTTACACGCACGCGCAACTGACCCACTTGATGAGTTCTTGAAATTTACAATTTAAATTGCGCGCCCAAAGAGAACCGATTAAACCCGCTCTCAACCGCTCTCAACCGCTCTCACCCGCTCCCTCTCTCTCGCTCTCTCTCTCGCGCCCTTTTGACCTGCTCTCGCACTTGTGCTTGGCACAAAGCACCGGTACTTGAGTTTCTTTTGTGGGCTATGCAAATATATTTAGGTGGGCAGAATAATGCAAAGAAAAGGACAGTGGGCAAAGGGATGCAGGAGGCACAAAGAGAAGTAGTTTATGCAAATGGGCTCACGTATGGGCCGGGACAATTAACAAAGCGTGTAATTTTTCAAACGCATCGTGTGAACAATGGCACTAACAATTAGAAGATTATGAGAATCACCCACACACGCACACATGGACGCCGTGACGGACGCGGCCTGGCCCAGATGCAGGCAAAGGGAAAATTGGGCCTTTTCTCGATACAATGCCGGGAACAATGCGCTTTTTGGTCAGTGCACTAAATATAATCATAATCCCGGGCATTCTCGAGTGCCTGGGCAGGGGAACAATTAAAACGAGAGCACCGCGCAGATAAAAACAATGGCCGCCGTCAAGTGGGCTGCGCCGTGCGCCGCCCCGGATCAAAAATGCGTAAATACCTGGCTTGGTTGTGTTTACGAGCAGATTGAGTGGCAAACACAGGACGCGCAGCGACACAGAACAATTTAAATGCAAACAATACACTCGCGGGCGCCAAAAACTTTATATTTTATTAAATTTGCACAAATGGCGCGACCAAGCGCGTCGCAACGACTTTAAGCAGGGCTGCCAGCTTATCGCAATATGGCCATGGAGGACATTAAAGAATCCCCAAAAAATAATTACAAAATCAAAGGACTAAAAATAATGCATCAAAAAAATCATAAAAAGAGTTGTAATTCCTTCTTTTAATATTTCTTATTGGTTTTTAATTAAGCTGACTTAAACATGGCAATTCTGCAATGTTGCCCCCAACGATAAGTGATATCGATAATGTCATAAATTGCAGTCGTGGGGGCCGAAGAGTTTGGCATATACCAATTTCACTTTAATTTGTAACGAGTAATTTTTAGGCAACTGCGAAAAATGGAGGAGGAAATTACTTCTGATATTGCTGATAGCGATTGCACCGACTTCTTTTCCTTCAGCTTGCCGGAGAGCTCCGACAATTACAGCGTGTCTATTAAGAGTCATGGCTCTTCCAAGAAAAACTTGCGCAAAAAAAAAGTAAGTTTTCCAACGCCAACAAAAAAGCCTTAAAAAGCATTGCTTTTATTTTAAGTCGGTGAATTTCGGAGTCCCGATGGATTCGCACAAAAAATACGAAACCCAATCAACATCCAGTGAGGAGGCTACCGCAGAGGAGACCCTAAAATCGTCGGGCTCCTCGAAGGCTCCCAACATTTCCAGAGAAATGCCGGTTTTCAAAGGTTCAGTGTGCAACGAGGATTTTCTAATGGATCCCATGTTGGAATTTCAAAGCCCCAAGCCCACCGACCGCACCAAGGAGGCCAAGCAAAAACTGGCCTACACGGAATCCTGGTTGGACAGCCAGCAAAAAATCTCTCGCATCAGCAAGTTTTCCAACGATTTGGCTGCCTATTTCAGTCCAGACGAACCTAAGGAAACTGCTGAGAAACCCCCAAAAGCTGCCCCCGTCAAACCACAACTTGTGCAGGGATCAAAGGTAAGCAGATAAAAATTCATGCTCTTCTCATTTCCTCTTAATTGTATTAAAGGTGTCGAAATTCGAGGCTCCACCTGAGCCGAAAGTTCCTTATGTGTCGCCGTTTAAGGATTTGCCTACTGGTCCTGGGCTCAAATCTAGATTCGCCAAGCCTGTGGCCATTGTGCCAGCAGGCTTCGATGTTACCCAATTGAGTCGCTACCGCAACCCCAAGCACTGGCATCGCCTGGCCAGCACACGAGATATCAAAAACAATTCAGCCAGCGACTGGACTCTATTTTAAGTTTGACGCTTTGGACAATTGGAATCCCAGCTCCCCTGCCATACATCAGTGATGTAGGGAAAGCCTTTGTAACTGTAGTCCGAGGGATGCTGAGGACCTCCATGAAATTACTAAACAATTAAAACGTCTGACATGACCAATCGGAGGAGAACAGAGAATCTCCGTCCAATGATTTCATTGTGGTTTGCCGATAAAATTGTCGCCAGCAAAAATGCTGCCCGTGACTTTGATTTTAGCCGCCGTAACATTAATTTCCAAGGAAATTACACAAGCACGATAGACCCACACAGGCGAACGCCACGGCAGCCAAAAGCAACTCGGCTTATCGGCCCAAAAAGATCAGAGAGCCGGCGGCAAAGACTCGGCTCGCTCATTTGACTTTGACATGCGAATGCAAGCTCTCTCCTGGCGGGGGGGACAGGGGATGTGGCTTCCTCCGATGGTGGCAGCGGCTCTGAATGAGAATTCAATAAATTTCGGAGGGTAAAAAAAGCCACAATGAAGGAAGCCGCCGTCTTTTGGCGACGTTTTACAGAAAAACTGAATATTCAGTGTGGCTAATGTGGGGCCCATAAACACTTCGAGCGGCCAACATGAATGGACCGCGGCCGACGGGCCGCACAGATGCTTGCTCCTGGGGATCACAAGGAGAAGACAAACAGGTTGTTTTTCTGTGTGGGCCGTCGTTGTCTTCGTGTATCTTGGCCGGGTTAACAATTGTTTCTTAACGCGAATTGAAATGAAATGCCACCCCAGTGGATTGGCAATTTGGCGAGCGGAGCCCGAAGTACCCCCAAACACTTGGCCAGTTCAAAGCGGGCCGACTGATTGGCTCTGTGTTTCCGGTGGGGTGGCCGCCCGGCAGGACCGCCGGCTGGTGTGAGACTTTGACAATTGCTCTGAACTACACGGCGGTGGCTGGTGGTCAGGATTTCGATTTCGATTTGTGCGCTCAATCAGCGCATTTGGGTTGGCGCCAGTGGCCGAGATGCGGCATCCTCTGATCTGCTGATAAGCCATGTCGACAACGTTGTTTTGGAGACCACGACGCCATGGCAAGGGGCAGCCGGCGACGATCATTGCGTTGTACGTGCGCCTTGGCATGCTAAACAGGTTTTTATGGCCCTTTGGTATGCTGAGATATGCGTCAGAGCGAGAGAGCAAACAATCAGCGGCATTGCCCTCTTTCCCTCCCGCACACAACGAATAAAATGTCAGGCTGGCAGTGCTGTGGTTTGTTTTTTTCGATTTAATTGTGGCATGCGTGTGTGTTGCACGCAAAAAATGTCTGGGGGCCCCGACAATAAATCCATTATAGAATCATTTGAACAATTAAAATTGCATAAAATAGCATAAAAAATACTGACGGTTGGCTACCTGGAAACCCTAATTAACTGCAAAATATCACAATTCCAAGCAATGGCAACTCTGGCCATTAATTAGATTAATTAATTAAAATATAAGGCAAGTCTGAAATATATAAGGCTCTCGTCCATCATACAGCCGCCACCGCCGTTCCCAATATGTCCGAGATGCTGAAGCTGCTCCGTTTAGGCACCACAATTGGCCCGGCGGCTGTCTCGGTGGCGTTGGCAACACTGCCCGCGAGGCTGGGACTCAAACTTGGACTCGGGCTGATGGGCGCTGTGCCCACAACGTCAACGAACGTGTCGGGCGAGTCACTGGCGGCGCTGCCTGTGCTCGACGAGCAGCCCGACGACGATAACGTGGAGTCGCAATCATCGTGCACCGGCGATGGCGGCGCGTACGCCCAATTTGGATAGCAGCCGATGTGCCTGGCATAATCAATGGAGCTGGCTGGAATTGCCGCGGCCGGCAGATAAAAATGCTGTGCCCGACTCAAATTAGCCTCGAGTGTGTCGAGCAGATAGTGGCGCTGCATAAGGACAGATGGCGGCAGCTCCTCCACCAAACGCAGACGCTTAGCCGCTGGCAGAGCCGTTGGCTCCTCCACGGCCGGTGGCGAGGCCGCTGGCGGCGGCGAATCACTCAATTTGCGCTTGCAACGCGAATGGCCCGTCTCGCGGAATCCCTTGGCAAACGGATTGTTGTCGATCTTCAGCTTGGTAATGCGATCATTCTAAGATAGTAAATCAATTTAATTAGTTGCTTGTTTTCTAGGCAACTTCTAATCACACCCACCTGATAAGCTGTGACGGCTATGAACTCCGTCTCCGGGAACACGAAGGCCTGCTGCGGCGCCCACGGCAACTGGCCCACATCAGAGGCGCGTATGACATGCAAACGCGGCTGATACTTATGCATGCTGGCCAAAACGATCTGCAAGGAACTCAGGGTAAGAAAACATCCCAAACATCCTTAAGCTTTAAACTTACATGTCCATTGTTGTCCAGGGTGTTGTTGGTGAGCTTGACTTTGCTGAAGAGCAGAGCCTGCGACTGCCAATGGGCCCCGCTGGCCGGGCTGTCCGGATGGAGGTACATGCGCTGGGGGCTCTGGGGCTCGGCTCCACCTGCCGGCGCCCACTGGGAGCCGGAGAATTTGTAGCGGCAGTCGCCAATGGGCACCATCTCGAGGAGGACGCAGTAGCTGGCCTCCTCCTCCAGGCCGCTGAGCGACACGCGCATCGAGGGAAACATACGCCTGTAATTAGAGAAGAGCATTTAATGCTGCTGACACAATTCCGATAAAGTCTTTATCTTTATGTTTCGCAGCCGCTTATCGCGACAGCCCGATTAACCGCTTGTATACACACCTGCCTGTCTTGGTGATGATCATCTCGGTGCCGATGTGATGGAACTGCTGCCAGAGCTCGTTGTTCTCCAGCTTGGCCTCGACCCCTGGCAGCGGTGGATGCTGGGGCTGCGCCGCGAAATGAGGCCCGAAGCCGGGAAAAAGCCCACAAAACGGATCTAAACGGAATCAGTTAGTGCCGTCGGCAAATCGCTGGGCGCTGAGCGGACTCACCTGGCAAACGCTGCATGATCTGCTGGCGGTAAATCTCATGGGCAATCTGCTGCTGCATGCGCAGATCGTTGATATTTGGCAAAGCCAACATAATGACTCAACTTTCGGGCTCCTTGGAAAATGCGTAAATCGCGAGGGAGTGGAAAATTCTTTACAATCTCGAAAACTTCACTGCGCTCAACGAACCGTGCTCCGTGCCGATCGGTCTGAAACTGCCGAGCGATGGGCTGAATGCTCGAGCTAATTCGATTCTGACAGAATCCGGTCGGTGCGGTTCAGGTAGCGCAACCTGTTTGCCCTCCGCTCGGCTCAAGTGGCTGCCAGTCTTCTGTGCGTTTGCTTATCTGCGGCGCTCGCATTGGTCGGCCGCTGCCTTCGGATGGTGGTGGTTGCGGCACTGATCGGTGGTCTCCCTCTAACCGCCGCCAGCGACGCCATTTTCACGATCC
>JBAMCP010002495.1:0-12046 GCA_037075105.1 Lissocephala sabroskyi | reverse complement strand
GTTCTGCTCTTCGCCTCTCGCAGTGTATTTTGTTTTTATCTCTTTCTTCTAAAAAAAAAGAACCAAGCGAAGGGCAATCGTTTGTTTTTATAGTAGAATTTTTTATAAGCGTGCGAAATGTTTTCTAATTTAAAACCAACCAACCAATAGGTGAGAGCTAATCTAAAAAAAAGTCTACTAAAGTTTTGCGTGTGTGTGTGGGAGAATTCCTAACCATATTGTTTGATTTCATTGATTTTTCAATTGTTTTTTTTGTTGGTTTTTTCAGATCTATGGGGATACTACTGCCGCCAGTTTCCCAGGTGACCAATACGCGGATCAATCATACTCAGCACCACAGGAATCGCAGTCTCGACAGCGCCCTGCAACGCATACCCGAGGTGAGTCAAGCCAGAGTTCAGAAGGGGGAGGGGGAGGGCATTCAAGTGCTTGTGCACTTGAGGGGAAAGTCAATTACTGGCAAACGAACAGTTTGGAAATTATACGCATTCCAAACTAACGTGTTATTTATTTTGCTTGCTTTTTGCACTTGGCTTTTTAGGGTGCTAAAATAATTACCCCCACCCCCTCCCCCTCGTCAGGCCTTTTATCAAACTACAAACGCTGCAGTTGGGAGCTTTTCTTACCGTAAAAGCTTCTGGCCCGCCAGCTTTGTCCAGGGGTGCGGGGCTGGAGGCTTGTGTGGTTTTTTTGCGAGTTTTTTATCATTTTTGTGATTGACGCAAGTGGCTTTTTAGATAGTTAACTTGTCGATCTTAGGGGGAGGGGGCGGAGAAACTTAGTAGGTTTCTTTTTATTAAAAATAAATTCTACTCACACATTGAATACGAATACTTTTTGGTTGTATGGCAGGTTGAAGTGTCCTCGCCCAATGCCGAAAGCGAGAACACCTTCTGCTCCCCCACATCGATCCTGGGCACGAACATGTGCACGAAAATCGCCACCACCGCGGCCAATGTGACGGCCGCCTTGTCCACCACAACCACCACCCCGGCGGTCAACCCGCCGCCCACACCACCAGCGGCACCACCGGCAACAAGTGGACTACCCACAGCCGCCGTCCATCACCACCACCCCCCGCATTATCCTTACCATCCCTCGCTGCATCTACAGGCAGCGCCCAGTGTCATAGGTAAGTCAAGCCAAGAGTCCTAGGAAAGCTTAGTTAAAGTCCTTTTTGCCTCCCCAGTGGACTCCTGCCCCACGCTGCGCTCGCGGCCCAAGTCCAGCGAGTCGGCCACGGGGCCCTCGGGCAGCGGCCACAGCAGCGTGACCAGCGGCAGCAGCGTAGGCAGCAAGAAACGCGAGGATCTCACCAGTTTGGGCTCCGATGATTCGGGTAAGTGGAGATCTTCCAGTCTAAGTGGGCGTGGCTAACTTTATCCTTCCCCCACAGGCATAATTTGCGGCTCGGAGTCGGATCAAATCTCGCTGAACCGCATACGCCATTCCCATGAGTCGCTGGACTCCGGGGAAATGGATGCGGACGCGGATGCAGACGCCGATGCCGATGCCGAGGAGGAATGCATCGACATGATGGACACCACCTCCATGGACGAGGAGTACAACCTCCTCCAGTCCGACCTGTGCTTCTATCCGCCCCAGGCCGAGCTCGACTGCCGCACCCTGCGGCCCTCGAGGAAGCAAAAGCAGCGCCAGCAGGCGGCCAAGCAAAGCGAACCGCCCGCCACCGCAGGCGACGATGTGGACGACCGCCTGCGCTACCGGGTGATGAACATGTCCCAGGCCGCCATTAACATGGAGCGCGGGGCTGTTCCGAATGAAATCGAGCCGGTTTTGGACGAGGCCGAGGAGCAGGTTAGCCCGGAAGTGGATGTGGTGGACTCGGCCCCCGCCCTGCCCACGCCCACGCCCACCACGGCCACCACGCCGGAGGTGACGAAGAACGATCAGGTTCTGTTCAAGAACTTCTTCGGGGCCACCAAGAACGCCATCTTCCGCACGGCCCAGAGCATCATCGAGAACCACGAGAAGAAGAATGCGGCCAAGCAGAAGACCAGCAGCGAGCAGGAGGCCACCACGCCTGGGGGGGTTGGGGATGGCACGCCCACCTCGCCGCAGGAGCTGATCAAGTCGCCCACGGACATTTCCAAGAAGAAGGAGTTCTTCAGCCTGCTCACCTCGAACTCTAGCAAGAAGGCCGCCGCAGCCGCCGCGGCCGCCGCAGCCGCAGCCACCACGCCCACAGAAGCCGAGGACCCGGCAGTCGAGGTCAAAGGCAAGGAACGCACTTTGAACTTGCGGCTGCCGGGGCTGGACAGCGACTTGGAAGCCCCTCTACCGAAATCCTCGTCCATCAACTCCCTGCACAAGCTGAAGGTGCCCGGGGTGGTGAAGTATTTCATCAGCGAGCGGAATCCCTCGGCCGAGGCCCAGAAGAAGGCCGAGAAAGGACCCAGCGGTTTGCTGAGGTTCTTCGAGTCGCCGGTTTTCAACATCCACTTCGCCGTCCATTATTTGTTCTACTCGAAGGAGCCGGGGGTGCTGAGCTTCATAGGCAACAAGATCTTCAGCTTCCCGGACCAGGAGGTGGATCTTTACATACCCCAGCTGATTGTCATGTACATCCAAATGGACGAGCTGGCTGAGGTCTTGGATCCTTATTTGACCATCCGCTGCCGCAAGTCCGTGGACTTCTCGCTCAAATGCCTGTGGCTCTTAGAGGCCTACAACTACCAGGTGGACTCGCTAGGAGCCAGCCGCAAATCCAAGTTGGTTCTCATGCGCGAGATCTTCTCCAGGAAGGAACACAAGCAGGCCAAGGAAGGAGCCACGCCCGCCAATTGGGTGAAGAAAACCCATCACCGCTCCCAGTCCGATGCCACCGTGTTGCTCACAGACTCCCGGACCCCGCTGAGCCTCACGCACCGCATGTACCAGCAGCCGCCCTACACCACCCAAACCCTGACCGCCACGCCCTCGAAGCTGTGCCTGGGCGACCTGAAGTCCGGGCGAGCCTTCGACAACGGCTGCACTTGCTTCAAGACGGTGCGGGGCCAGGTGAACGGGCTGCTGGGCCAGCGGACGCTGTGCAGCTGCGGGGCCCCCAAGACAGCCCCGCAGAAGGAGTTCATGAAGGCTCTGATCAATGTGGGCAAGAACCTGACCTGCTGGCCCTCAAAAGCCGAGAAGACCTCGGCCCTGCGCATGTCCTTGAACCTGATCAACAAGAATCTGCCCGCCCGCGTGTGGCTGCCTTTGTACTCCGACATTCCCCACCATGTGGTCAGGATCACGGAGGAAAAGACAGCCGTTCTCAACTCCAAGGACAAGACTCCTTACATCATCTACGTGGAGGTGGTGGAGGTCTCGGATATCTACACCTCCGCCTTGATACCCAAGATGATGCCCTCGCTGAGGCACACCAAGAGCGAGGAGCACTTGGAGGGCGCCTGCCTCAACGCCCATCAGAACTGCAGCCGCACTTCCAGCTGCAGCAGCGGCGGAGCTCCCAATGGCTCCAGTTGCCGGCGCAAGAAGACCGAGTCCCAGACGGAGAGCGGCTGCGGCGATGGCCACAGTTGTGTCCAAGGATTGGGTGGCCTGCATTTGCATGAGGACGATGTGTGGTCGCAGGAGGACGACGAGATCACCGCGCAGTATTTGAATATGCGCAAGATCAGCGAACGCGATGCCATTTCCCAAATGTCGCTGGACTCCTGCGACTCCAGGGATCAAGGTAAACCAGGCTGTTTGGATTTTGGAAAGGATTCTTATGGAGTTTGTTTTCTAGGTGCTCCTGTGGTCTTTAACATTGGCGACGTGCGCACGCGGCACTGCAATAATCTGAGCTGCGAGAACACCAAATCCTTCAGCAATGACCCCGAGGATCCTTCGGCCGCGGCCCTCAAGGTGGGTAGACAACTTCCACTCGCTCCATTCAGTTTCCCTGTAATCCGTTTGGTTAATTTCAGGAGCCCTGGGACGAGAAGGAGAAGCTCATCAGGGAGAGTTCGCCCTACGGCCACTTGGCCAACTGGCGGCTGCTCTCGGCCATTGTCAAGTGCGGCGATGACCTGCGCCAGGAACTCATGGCCACCCAACTGCTGCAGGTGAGCCAAAGGTCCTTAAAAATCTAACCAAATTATTAATTATTTTGCGTGCCCTTTCAGATGTTCAAGATCATTTGGCAGGAGGAGCACGTGGAGCTCTGGGTGCGTCCTTATAAGATCGTCTGTCTGTCCAATGACAGCGGGCTGATTGAGCCGATTTTGAACACGGTGTCCTTGCATCAGATCAAAAAGAACTCCAACAAATCCCTGCGCGAGTATTTCATCGACGAGTACGGCAATCCAAACGGCGAGCGCTTCCGTCGCGCCCAGAAGAACTTTGTCCAGAGCTGCGCGGCCTACTGCCTCATTTCCTACCTACTGCAGGTCAAGGACAGGTAAATTAAGCCTAGCCCACCTCCCAAAGGACTCGAATTAAAGGAGATTTTCTTCCAGGCACAATGGCAACATTTTGTTCCACTCCGACGGCCACATAATCCACATTGACTTCGGCTTTATACTGAGCATTTCGCCCAAGAACTTGGGTGAGTCTTGCCCCCCGATTTGTCCTTAAAGGATCTTTAGTAATTGCTGTGTTGTTTGCAGGCTTTGAGCAGTCGCCTTTCAAGCTGACGCCGGAGTTCGTGGAGGTGATGGGCGGCACCCGCTCGGAGCACTGGCGGGAGTTCAATCGCCTGCTGCTGGTGGGCATGATGACCGCCCGCAAGCACATGGACCGCATTATCAACTTTGTGGAAATCATGCGCAGCAGTAAGACGAATCCTTGACACATCCTTAAACCCCTTTTTTAACTGTATTGCTCCCCAGATGCCCAGCTGCCCTGTTTCAAGAACGGCTGCTCGGGCACCGTACAGAATCTCCGGAAACGCTTTCACATGAATTTAACTGAGCAGGAGATGGAGCGGAAAGTGGAGCAGCTGGTGCAGGACTCGCTGAAGAGCCTGTCGACCAAGCTGTACGACGGCTATCAGTACTACACGAATGGCATCTTGTGAGAAAGGTTTTTCATGAAGATCTAAAAAAAAAAAAAACGAAAGGCCAACTGCGTGGGCCCAGCGCCGTCGCTGATTAACCAAAACTATGGACTGATTTTTTTCAAAAAACCTAAAAAACAAAAAAACTACAAATTAAAATAAACAAAAAAAATTATATAGCACAGGAGAATCCCCCCCCCCCCCCCACACACACACTCCCACACACACCAGCATTGTTATTATAGCCCCCGACCGCCGTGGAAGTTTTCATTGTTATCCTTGTAAATCTGTGAATGTTGTCTAGATTTTAAGTGGCGTCGGTTCGCGTGGCCGCCGCGTTGTAAATAGAAAGGATAACGAACGGAGGGATAATCGATTCGATTCGCTTGCAATAAACGCAATTTCCATTTCATTAATCGAACTTACATACTTACATACGTACATACATATGTATATGTATATTAACGTACGCATATCCATTAATTCTACTATATTCTTTTTTTTTTTTGCCTCTCACAACTCGCGCGCTATAAAATTAATATTCCAAAAAAAACAATCAAAAATTGAGTAAAAGAAAATTGAAAGGGAATCAATAAGCACAACACTCAAAGTGTCTAGAGAGGGCGAGAGAATGAATACCATTGTATTTGTATAAAATAAACCTATTAATTACGAACGATCATATGTAAAATTTTCTACAACTTAAACCCAAAAAAAAACTGCATGCATTTGAGAGGAGATCCTGGTGGCTCCGGATGTCCGAGAATTTCAAATTAAACTTCCAATTAATTAAACGGAGCGGATTTTATTTAATCACATCCTGTGCCGTAGTCCTGCAGCAAGGCCAGCAGCACCATGTCCAGGCCCACGCAGATGTTTACATAGAAGACCCGAAATTTTGCGTGCACATAGCGGAAGCTGTAGTACTGGGTGAGCGGCCAGATGAGCCAGTCGCCGACGTACGCGTAGATGAACTTCTGGAGGAAGGACTTGCAGGCCACGCGCAGGGACTCGCCCATGAAGTAGCTGTTGGTGAAGAGCAGCGTGACGATCACAATGGGCGTGATGACGACCTGGTCGACCAGGATTTTCTTGAGCACGGCGAGCACGGTTTTCTGCGGCATGTAGAAGTCGAGGAGCTTGTAGCAGAAATGCTGGACGGCGCCCAGGACGAGGCCGGTTTCCAGCATGCGCAGGGAGCGGGAGTAGTCGTGGGGTATGGGCTTGAGGTCGCCGATTTTCTGGACCATGACATCGCCGACGACTGTGAAGATGCCGGAGGTGAGCACGTTGGTCGGGAACAAGTACTTGTCGAAGGCGAGTTTAATGAATTTCTCTTTTTTGTGTTGGAAGTTTTTATAATTTGGTTTGCTGGAGAGTTGGCACTTCAGATTTATAGACGTTTTGTATTTACGCAGGATTGTTTTTAAATGCCGGCCGAACATGGCGAAAGCACTCCCATGGCGGATTTTATTTTTGAAATTTCTTAAAATACTTTATTGTCAAATTTCAAACAAGTCATATCGATAAAAAAGCAACTCTGAAAAACAGACTGCAACCCTGCCATGTTGCCAGTCTGGCCATAGAGTTGCTAGATTTAAAGAGATTAAGCTAATTTCAAAGTTCATCTATTTGATAATATAGATAGATGTAAATTTGAAAATTTTAAACAATATTTAACGTTTTAATAATTTTGTTTGTTGTTTTTTGTATATTTTTCTGTTCTCTTGTCTGAGCAGTGTGGCATCCCTGCTTGGCGTTGAAGAGTGGCAGCCCTGGCAAGAGCGTCATTTTTCTCGGTTCTCTTTGCTGTGTTATTCGCGCCGCAAAACTTTATTTTTAGTGTCGCGTTCGTTTTTAAATGTGTGTTTAGTGTGAGGCTAAAATAGCCCGACCCACGGCCGTATTCAATAGAAATACCCACAGATTCCGCTACCCACACGCAACCGCATAAATCACAAACGCCTCTTCTGCAGCATTTGTAAGGTTAGAAACGTTTTGCCGACTTTTTGCCGCCATTTAAAATTAAACAAATTCCCTTACCCATTTAGTCACACCCCCCGCTGTGCGCAACATGAGGCTTCTCTACGTCTTCGCCTTGATACTGGCCGTCCGCCTGGCCTCTGTCTTCGTGGTCCAAACCTACTACGTCCCGGACGAGTACTGGCAGAGCCTGGAGGTGGCCCACAAACTGACCTTCGGGTGAGTCTCCCCCAGTCGACTGTACTTTTTACTCATGGCAGTGCTCCCTTTCAGTTACGGCTACCTGACCTGGGAGTGGGTCCAGGGCATACGCAGCTACATTTACCCCCTGCTGATTGCGGCCGTCTACAAGATCCTGGCCCTGCTGCAGCTGGACAGCGCCGCGCTGCTGGTGCTGCTGCCGCGCATACTGCAGGCCCTGCTCACCAGCTACTCGGACTACCGGTTCTACGTGTGGACCGGCAAGAGGAAGTGGGCCTTGTTTCTGATTCTGGTGCCTTGGTTCTGGTTCTACACGGGCTCCCGCACGCTGGCCAACACCCTGGAGGCCTCGCTGACTACGATTGCCCTGAGCTACTTCCCCTGGGCGGGCGAGGGCTGCGCGTACTTGTGGCCGGCGGCCGTCTGCTGCTTCCTGCGGCCCACGGCTGCGGTCATCTGGCTGCCCTTAGGAATCTACCATCTGCGCAAGAGCCGCCTGTCGGTGGTGGACTTGATACTCAAACGCTTCCTCTTGATTGGGTGAGTCGGGGCAGAAGGTGTTTATATTTCCAGAGATTCTGAGTTCCCTTTTTCTTAGCTTGCTGGTGGCCGTTGTGGGCATTGCCGTGGACTCGCACTGGCACGGCCGCTTGATCGTCACTCCTTATGAATTCCTGAAGTACAACATCTTCCATAATATTGGGAGTTTCTATGGCTCCCATCCCTGGCACTGGTACATCACCGTGGGCCTGCCCACAGTCCTGGGCGTCAACACTTTGGCCTTCATCTACTCGATCATGGAGACGGTGCGCAAGTCCGAGAAGTTCCCCATCAGCAAACTGTTGCTAGCCCTGATTGGCCTTAATATTGTGGTGCTCAGCGCCGTGGAGCACAAGGAGTACCGTTTTGTGTCCTCGCTGCTGCCGCTCTGCCTTTACGTGATGACCGATGCCTTGTCGCGGCTGAGCTATCGCGCCTCCCGCACGGTCCTCTGGACAATTGCTTTCGTGATTGTTTTGGGCAACGTGCTGCCCGCCTGGTACCTGAGCACCGTCCACCAGAAGGGGCCCATCGAGCTGATGCCCAAGCTGCGCCAGATTGCCCACGACTACCGCGACGAGCGCGAGCACCGCGCCAGCATCCTCTACCTGATGCCCTGCCACTCCACTCCCTACTACAGGTGAGAGAGACCATTGAATCTAAAGTAGACACGCTGACACTTTGTGAATTTCCAGCCACATCCACGAGAACATCACCATGCGCTTTCTGACCTGCGAGCCGAACCTGCAGAACAAGCCCAACTACAAGGACGAGGCCGACCGTTTCTTCGAGGCGCCGGGCAGCTGGCTGCGCAAGAATGTCCCCGTGCATCCGCGCACTGCAATGCCCTCGCATGTGGTGCTTTTCGATCCGATAGCCGACAAGATAAATGACTTCCTTGTGAATTACAAGCTGATCGAGAGCATTGACCACGCGGGCTTCGACAGGCTGGTGGACCCGCAGTCCTTGGTGGAGCAGTGGTCGGACAAGCTGGGCGAGAGCTCGGCCAAGCTGCAGGCCGTGCTGGAGAAGCTGAATGCCCGCACGGGTCTGACCATTCAGGTGTACCAACGGCTGCAGGCGGGCGAGGAGAACGCATTTAATCGCGGGGACGACGAGGCGATTGAGCCCCAGAATCAGTTCAATTAGGGACTGTGGCGGCTTCTGATAGAACGAGAGTCGAACTAAAAGACTTGAAAACATGAACAAACAACCCTCCGTTGAAAAAAGAATGAAACCAATTGACATTATTTTGTAGCCCTAGAGTGCCGGAAATTAAGGTGTTAAGCGTTCGTTTATCTTTTGTAGTCGTTAATTGTAAGTGAACAGTTTTAAATGAGGCCCAGCAAGGAGCGCAACCAGTTCTACGGTCCCTGGAGCAAATAAAAGATGAACCCACAGAAAATACCAGCAACGCGGATTCGAAATGCGCGCGCAAGTGTTGGAGAGGTGGCAACTCTGTCGATTACTCATCATGCGGGTGGAGCCGTGCTGCCAACTCGCTTGCGGGGAGAAAAGTGTTCAGCCGCCGCCGTCGTCGCGTAGTCGTCGTTCTCGCTGCAATTAAACGCGTTTAAAACAAGAAACCCAGCAGTTCCACAGGTCCAACCAGCCCGTCATTACCGCCCACGCACACACACAACAATGGCTGCATCATTCAGAGCGCTGCTCCGAGGACGAGGTGAGTCCAAATTGCCCAATTCCCCCACCGCAAAATTATATAACTAAACCGAAAGTGAATTTCCAACTGCGCGAAAGTCAGTAATGCAAATCGGGAAAAGCAGCTCGGCAGCGAGTCCAAGGTTATTCCCAGCCGATGATGGTTAATTGGCTGCTGGCCGAGCGAGAATCGCATGTGGGCGGGGGGCGGGCGCAGCCGAGTGACGTTCAAGGTTCCCCCGCGTGACCTACAAGCAAAAAAAAGAATAAACCCCAACGAATTTTTCGGCCCGACGTAATCACCCCACACACACACGCACACCTGTCGGCAATTACTAATGGAATTTTTATCTTTCCCTTTAGATGGCCTGGTGGCCGGCGTCCGCTTCAGCTCGCAGTACAACAAGACGCGGGTGAATCTCAAGCTGAATGGCGATTCGCGCGTGATCTGCCAGGGCTTCACCGGCAAACAGGGCACCTTCCACAGCCAGCAGGCCTTGGAGTACGGCACCAAGCTGGTGGGCGGCATCTCGCCCAAGAAGGGCGGCACCCAGCACTTGGGTCTCCCTGTGTTCGCCAGCGTGGCCGAGGCCAAGAAAGCCACCGATCCACATGCCACGGTCATTTATGTGCCCCCGCCCGGAGCCGCGGCCGCCATCTTGGAAGCCCTGGAAGCCGAAATTCCACTCATCGTCTGCATTACCGAGGGCGTGCCCCAGCACGACATGGTCAGGGTCAAGCATGCCCTCCTGCGCCAGGACAAGTCCCGCCTGGTGGGACCCAACTGCCCGGGAATCATTGCACCCGAACAGGTTAGTTGTTTTGGTTGTGGCGACGCCGCAGATAAGCCGCAGTACAAAGTTCGATTGCTGGCAGCTGTTTGTGCTGGGCAATAATCGATATCGATTAATATTCATTATGGCCGGCTTATCAGCTTATTTACTCTGGATTATTTTGTGATTTTTAATGGTTTATTTTGCTTGCAGTGCAAGATCGGCATCATGCCGGGGCACATCCACAAGCGCGGCAAGGTGGGCGTGGTCTCGCGCTCTGGCACTCTCACCTACGAGGCCGTGCACCAGACCACCGAGGTGGGCCTGGGCCAGACCCTGTGCGTGGGCATTGGCGGCGATCCGTTCAACGGCACCGACTTCATCGACTGCCTGGACGTGTTCCTCAAGGACCCCGACACCAAGGGCATCATTCTGATTGGCGAGATCGGCGGCGTGGCCGAGGAAAAGGCAGCCGACTATCTAACCGAATATAACACCGTAAGGATTTATAAAACCTCAAAGAATCTTTTCTCATATTTGTTTGTTCGCAGGGCATTAAGGCCAAGCCTGTGGTGTCCTTTATAGCCGGCGTGTCGGCTCCCCCCGGCCGCCGCATGGGCCACGCTGGTGCCATTATCTCCGGCGGCAAAGGCGGGGCCAACGACAAAATCGCTGCCCTCGAAAAAGCCGGCGTGATTGTGACCAGAAGTCCTGCCAAAATGGGCCACGAACTCTTCAAGGAAATGAAGCGATTGGAGTTGGCCTAAGCCCAAGCCAACCTCCCGAGATTCAAATTGAGATCAGAATACGAAAGCCAACCTAGTTAAGTCCAAAGTGAGTTTGGTAGGCGCCTACCAATCCGAAATTACTCCATTGAACTCCATGAATAAATTATTGTAAAGAACTCGCTGGCCCACGCAGTCGGGCAGGCGACCAGGCCCACCTGTGAATTCCATTTGAACTGCCAGAAAACCACCAACGAGCACTCAATTTGTTCCTTTCTCCTGCACTCGCTTAGGCAGCAGTTAAAGTTAAATTAATCCTTGAAATAAACAGGAAGCCCTGTGGAAAGCCTGCCCGACCAGCGGCGGCGAATTCTAGACTTCAAGTTTGCTGTAATTTATTGCTAAGCTTAGAACTAAGTTGATCCTGAGGACTGGACTACTGGGAGTCGCTGGAACTGGAGCTGGAGCTGTCGGTGGACATGACCTCGACGTCGTCCTGGGCCGAGGCGGAGGCCTCCTTGTGAGATCGCGTTTCGAGGGCCACGCTGCTGCCGGAGGAGCCCATGGTCATGTGCAGCTCGCCCAGGTTCCAGTTGAACTGATTCTGGAAGGCATTGGGCACCTCGCCGCCGGAGCTGCCGCTGCCGCCGCCGCCGACCACGTTGCGGGGCATTTCCGAGGAGAGGCTCTGCAGGGCGAGAGGGCCGTTGATGTTCTGGTCGGACTTGCCCAGGAGGCCGTTGCGCATCTCGATGTCGGTGGGATAGGGACGCCGGAGGTCGCCAATGCACCAGGTGAGTGGAGCGCTGACGGCATTGGCCGAGCTGATGCGGTGGGCGTACTTGATGAGCTCCTCGGAGGAGACGGGCCGTCGGTTGGCCTGGTCAATGCTCTTGAGCTTCTGGCGGGCCTGGAAGATGGCTGTGGACAAGATGAGCTCGGCATCCTTTAGAGATGTCTGGAGTTTCTGGATTTCCTTGTCCTGCAATTCCCCGGCAAAGTTAGCAAATGAAATCGGGCAAAGATTTTTACTTACATGAATTTCGACTTTGGCCCGCAATTTGTCCATGGACTCCTCGACTTTGGCCTGCTCCTCGGCCAGCTCGAGCATTTTGCGTAGCTCTTCGTCTTTGGACACCAGCAGGTCCACCAAGGAGGCG
>JBAMCP010002494.1:0-12047 GCA_037075105.1 Lissocephala sabroskyi | reverse complement strand
AATTAGACTAGTGTAGCTCGGGGGGTGGGGGTGGGGGCATAGTTTGCTCGATTCTAATATGAAAATTGTAATTGTTGTTGTCGACATTCTTATTGTTGTTTGCGGGTAAATGCCCCCAGCCAGGGTGACGGTGACTGTCAATGAACAAAAAAAATGGAACCCCGAAACGACCCACAGAAAATTCTCTCAGTTTTCCAGTAAGCAAATCTATAAAGAAATGCCAGGGAATTTTTTAAGTTCCTTTAAATTCCTTTAAGGAAATTGCGTGCTGGGTGTTTCGTTTCTCAAGGTTGTTTGCCTTGTTCTGTAAAATTCCATAAACTTGAACTTGAAATTACCAACCATCTTCCCTTTCACTCGCGCCCCCCTCCCCTTTCCATGGCCGCCATGTTGACAGTTTTTTTGTTTTCGCTGTGTGGGGAACTCTATTTATAGAACCCCAGAACTGTTGACCCATATTTCCCCAAATTTTTAGAGTGTCTTATCAAATTCGGCATCAATTTTGACCCAACGGGTCTACGTGCCAAATCGCATGTGCCCCCTGCGTGTGTGTGAAAGAGAGAGATGATCTCTTGTCTCGCTCTGTTCGTTTATGCTGGGAACCCTTGAAGGGCGGAAAATTGGGGGTGTGTTTGGGTTTGAATTTGCGTCGCAGAAATCGCGACCTGACTCACCCAAGGCAGCCTCCCTGGCCCCCCTCCCCCTGGCCCAAATGCTGCAGGGCCGACCTTGAAAGCCGCTGCTGCGCCGGCAGGCCTACAAGTTCTCTGCCTGGGCGTGGGCGTGTGAGATTATTTCCATAAATTTGAATTTATTTTATATTTTACATTCACGTGTGTTTTTTTATTCTGTCGCCTTTTGTCGCTTTACAATTTTATTCGGCGGCGCAATAGTTTGCTTCCTCTTTTTTGCACAAACAAATCGCCCACATGGATCTGGCGAAGAAGAAGACTGCCCTGCCTGCCAGTGAGTGTGTGAAAAGGCAAGAGGAAGCAGAACCTTGTGAAGTAACACAAACTAAGAGAGCGCCCAGCCAGCCGGCGCGAGAGTGGCTGCTGGCAATGCCGGCAAACCAAAGCGCATGCGGCGGCCGCTCTCTTTGCTTAACTCTCGCGCGCTCTCTTAACGTCCACATGTTTCTTTCTTTCTGTTGTTTTGTTCAGCGCCTTTTGGCCTCTTGTACTTTTCCGCTTTTAATTTAATTAAACTGAAAATCAAAACAGCAGGAATTTTCTCTTTAAGGTTCGTTTCACCAATTTTCTAGGGCCTTTTTCAAATCGCATCATAAAGTTTTACCTCAAGGTTTTTTTTCTGTTTACGACTCAAGTTTGTTGATAATTTGGTTGTTTTTGTTTTTTCGCTATCTGCTCTTGATAACTTGTTGGTTTCGAAATGATTACTGTTTTTTCTATTTCGGTTTTGTTGTTTTGGTTTGTCAATTAGAAATTCGCAGACACCTTGAGCGCGACGCTGATAGAGCCAAATTGACAGACCGCCAGGCCCCGTCGATCCCACACAGCGGCAAACAAAAATTTGTCAACTAACTTTACAATTTACTGATATCACCCAATCAGCCCGATCCCCAGACTGTTTCCTCTTTAAAAAAAAACATAAACAGAGCTTATTAGTTCTGATGGGCGTAAGTTTTGATTATCCTACAGCTGGGATGGGATCCTTTATTCCTCACTTGCTTATAAACAGAGCTTATCGATGGGAGTAAGTTTTGATCCTAAAGATGGGATGGGATCCTGTACTCCTGTACTTTCCCATAAACAGAGCTTATCGATGGGAGTAAGTTTGGATCCTATAAGTGGGATGGGATCTTGAATTCTTTACTTACTTATAAATAAAGTTTATCGATGGGAGTAAGTTTTGATCTTTCAACTTGAATGGACTCCTGTATTCTCCACTTGCTTCTCAGCTTTCTTATAAGGTGTTTATTGCTCCTCAGCCGTCTTTCATTTACTGATGGATTTTTTATAGTTATGGTTCTTTAATTTCCTATAAATGAGCCACCACAAAGTTGACCGAGTAATTGGCCCGTAAATAATAAAATTAAAAGACCAACGGTATTTTTATATCCCAATAACTCTCATGACTCAAATTCTCACCAGCTGGTCTTTAAGACGTATAATACAGATCTTTAAAAGATCTTTAGAGATTTAATAGAACGATTTAAGGTCTCCAAAACTTTTATATTATCATATCTCTCGAGTTTCCTGTATTTAAGAATTCTAAAACGCAGTTAATTTTTGCGATTTCCATATTCTCTTGATATTAGCAAATATTTGCCATATTTTAGTTTGTTTATAACTTTATTTATTCTGTTGTTCGTTTTCTTTGCTCTCTTCTTCTTCTGTTTTCGTTCTGCCTCTCTTAGATTTCCTTTCACTTGTAGCCGGCTTATTTGATTGTGCAAACATTTGCACAAATTTCGACTTCTCTTATTTTTGTTTTTGTTAAAAGAAAAAAAACCATGCGGTCGGGGAGAACCAACGACGCAATAAATTCAAATGACTCGCCAGCGCCAGCACACGCCACCCAAACCAGATAGTGAACCCCCCCGGGTCACCCCACCCCCTCCCCCCTATCCCCAACGACCGGTTTAGCCCGCACGGGCGGCTGGATCGGCCGCCCGATCGACCCGGCCGGCGAATCGCGTCAGAGATAAACTTCCCGAGGGTCGGGGGCGGCTGAGGCGCCGGGCGGTGGGTTGGTTATGTCAGGGCTGATGGAGGGGGAAGGTCTGGAAATTACTGGATCGGCTGCGGGAGACTTACATGGGGAGTACGGGATTCTCGGGTGCCCCTATAATTCGCACCTTTTTCGTGTTGTTTTATTTTTAGATTTAATCGCGTTTTAATTCAATTTGGGAAACTTGAATTCTACGTAGCGCCGATCTATAATTTCCCAGCGCTCTTTTCGGGAACCCACGACGCAAAAGCGCAGGGGGTGGGGGTTGCCTAATAATCGCCTTTCCCTTTCATTATCGGCTTTCTAAGGCGGCCGATGGGCGATTTTGTTCCAAGAAATGGAAATTTTTAAATGTTTTTTTTTTATCTAAAATAATTTTTATCGGTCTAGAAATTTTCTCAGGAAATGCGTAAGCTTTTTACTTTTGGGACACTTAAGTTTTCCCTTGACTCATTTTCACCGATTTGCGTTTCGTGATTCTTAGAATTTTCCGTTCTTTTGTTTTTCTAAATTTGGATTTTGCCATTTTTTTTAATCTTCCCCAATTTGTCCAAAGAAGCCGTCGGGGTGCCCGCCACGTGTCGGCCCATTAATTAAAATTAATTAGCCATGCCAGCCGACGGCTTCGCGACGTTCGACGAAACGTGAAGCATAAAAATCGTTCGATAAAAAAAAATTGGTCGCCTCAAAATAAACAAAATGATTTGCAAAAAATTCAAAACGAATGAAAGGAAGAAAAAAAGAAATGCGCAGAAAATATCGCACGCGGCTTCGGAAAGCACAAAAAAATAAAGAAAAAATATATAAACAAAAAAAAACATCAACATTTTCAGTTTCTTTGTTTCTTTTGAAAGAACAACAAAATAAAACTCAATTTACGTAATTGATAAGAACGAAAGCAACAATTTAAATAGGCCAAATTTAAATTTAGATAACAACAAAAACAACAAGAACAGAGAAAATGGCTCCGTTAATTGTGGGAGAGGGGGAGGGGGCAGCCCGGCCAGCTGCCAGCGCCAGACGAGAATTTTAATAAAAAAATGACATTAAAAAAAAGCTTCAAGAAATTTCTCGATGACGTCGATTAGACACTTGGACAGTTGGACAGAAAAGCCGAACGGAACCATAAAATTGGTGGGATTGCCAGAGAACCAAATATTTAAAAATTTCTTTTTGTTTATCAACATTTTCTGCGGAAATTGCGCAGTCGTGGAGAAGCACAAACACAAATAGTTCAGTTTTCTATGCCGTCGATTAATCTCTTCGAAATGGCGGAAGAAATTTACCATGTGCGCCGGATTTCTTCTGGTCTCGGGGTATGGAATATTTCGGGGGAGAAAAACTTGGGCACTTGGGCAAATGGGCACTTGGCATCCAATCAAGTAAGGTGAAGCGGAAGAAGATCTCTTGATTAAGGTCCCCACTTTCCTATTGAACTTGAGTCCTCTCCACTCCAATTAACTGCCTTGCCCAGAGGCCATTAGACTGCCAGTTGAGATCGGCCGCTCCCCCTCCCCCTTTGTTGTTGGTGGCTTTATCATCCAAGCGCACGATCGAGAGGCCAACCACCTCGACTGAAAGTCCAACATGGCCAGCGATGCATATCAGCATTAGAATTGCAATAAGCAAACTGCCCGACTGCCCAACTGTCCGGCTGCCCGGCTGTCCAGCTGCCCGGCTGTCCCCATTGACTGATTACGCCGACTGTCACCCCATCGAGGGGCTCTTTGGCTCCACTGCAGTTCTAAATTTAGAAGCGCCACACCCAACGACGGCGACAACTGTTCTCCCCCCACCCCCACCCCCATCTCCCCATCTCCGCGAGTAGCTTCTTTATGAACGGCGACTATTAAAGATACAAGATACCCAGGGCATGTTTGTGGCTTTTAATGAACTTTCAGTGGATGTATGTACATCGGGATGTAATATCTTTACTTGCAGTATTTTCATATACTTTATTTCAGTCTGCCCAGCTGTCCGTCTGTCCGCCCGATCGCCGTCAACGTCTTTTGTTTACGATCTACAATTTGCCTTCTACGCAGTTGTGCAAAAATTTTTTACTTACCCCCGCCGACCGACTCGACCGGGCATACAAATATGGGCCGATCTGTCCGTCTGTCCCGTCCGCCCAATCGCCCGACCGATCGCAGTTGATAAAACGCAAATATTTGCGGGGGGTGATAGTGGAATCCTAACGAGATAATGACGCCGGTCGGACGGACGGACGGTCGGCCGATCGGGGCTCGGCTTATTTAAGTTCCATTTATCGCCGGGGTAATAAATTAAACAAAGAAAACCCATCGAAGGAACTCCGTTTGCCTGATTGATGGTTTTATGGGGTTCCCGCTTTCCAATCGGGGGAGGTTAGAAAAGCAGGAAAGGTGGCTGGTTGAGGGGAAAAAGAGTAGGGAATTTGAAAGGAGTTCTTCCTGGAAACTAAAGCTTTCTAAGTAAGCCTCGAATTCTGTCCTCTTTCCTTTTCCTTTTTTTTTGGATTGTTGTCTCCCAAGCTGGGAGAGAAAAGGAGATCATAATTTGGTTCTTAAAATAGTTCTTTCCCGAGCTTCCCGAGAAGCAATTCTAGTTAGTCTGAGGAGTTTCCCAGATTCTCTACGATGCCCAACAAATTCATGGAAAACTGGATAAACTAGAAAAGAAGAAAGCTTCTTAGACTCCATCGAAAGATCTGCTGATCTTAGGAATCTTCTTTCATTTCTTCTCTCTATAGTTTTCTTTTCTTTTCTTCTTTGTATTCCCTGCATTTTTATTCCCTTTATTCGACGGATTTTAAACCATCGTTAGACCTGCTGAACTTACGAACCTTCTTTGTTCTTAAGCCTTGTGAAAGAATCTTTAAAGTTTCTTTATTACTTTGATAAGGTTTTGCCTTTTTAGAGTTTCCTTAACTCAACGGCCTTCAAACTACCGATAAATCTGCTGACTCATTTGTTCTAATCTTTAAAGTTTCTTTATTACTTCTTCTTTGGTTCCTTGAGATTCTGCTTTATTGAGGGTTTGGGATTACTTTATTTAAATTTCCTTAATTCAGCGATCTTTAAGAACCCTTACCGATATTTTAAAAACTTCTTTGCTCTCCCTGTTCTCCTGAATTTTGGTTCCTTGAAAGCCTTCTCTGCACTTTTAGAGCTTCTTTAATTTGACGGCCTCCAGACCATAGATCTCCCGAATTTAAGAACCTTCTTTAAAGTCTCTTCTTTAAAGTTTTCTTAGTTATTTCCTCTCCGTTCCCCTGACCGCCTTCTTGGAGGTTTTGGGAACGCATTTCTCTAGTTTCCTTCGGACGACCTTCAGGCGCTTTTGACCTGCTTCCCCGCACAGCTGTTCCTTTGAATTGCGCTTTAGAGTCTTTTATTTTCATCATATTCTGTCACCGTGACGATTTCATCATCCGTAGAAAGAGAACAAAAGCAGTTCCGAAAGTGACTCATAAAGTTTTTTAGGAGTGTTTACACTAAACGCGAATCGGTTGCCAGCGGCTAAAGGGATCGATGATAAAAGATAAACTATGATTAAAACTTTGATTAGATCTATAATGAAATGTTTATGGGGGAACCCAAAAAATGTTTGCCGGTTTTTTTGGTGTGAACGGCCCAGAACTTTCCCCATAAACCGGCGCGGGGGCCTCGGAAATCGTTCAGTCGGCGAACGAAAGGCAGTGGAGGAGGTTGGGGCTAAGGGATTTCGTTGTTTAATGAAATTCTAATTGTGTGTCTCTCCTTGCAGACGGACAGAACGAACTGACGCGCTACAGCAGCGAGGATGTGTCCGGCAACGAGTCCAGCGAGGCGCCCAACATGACCGAAGTGGAGCGCCAGGCGGAGCTCAACCGCCACAAGGAGGAGATGCAGAAGAAGCGCCGCAAGAAGCGCATCAGCTCCTCGCTCCATTCCTCAACCTTTCAGGGTAAGTTTGGCCACTCCTTCCTCTCTGATCCTTTGGCTTATATGTCCCTCCTTGCAGAGCTGTACAAACTCACTGGCGAGATACTCGGCGAGGGGGCCTATGCCTCGGTGCAGACGTGCGTGAATATTTACACGGACCTGGAGTATGCGGTGAAGGTTATCGACAAGATTCCAGGACACGCGCGAGCGCGGGTCTTTCGGGAAGTGGAGACATTCCATCATTGTCAGGGACATCCGGGAATCTTGCAGCTGATCGAGTTCTTCGAGGACGACGAGAAGTTCTATTTGGTTTTCGAGAAGATCAACGGCGGCCCGCTGCTGACGCGCATCCAGGAGCATATTTATTTCTCGGAGCACGAGGCTGCCCAGATCATCAAGGAGATTGCCTCGGGGCTGGACTTTCTGCACAAGAAGGGCATCGCCCATCGGGACCTCAAGCCGGAGAATATCCTGTGCGTCAAGCCGGACTCGCTGTGTCCTATTAAAATTTGTGATTTCGATTTGGGCTCGGGCATTAAATTTACAACCGACATCTCATCCCCGGCTGCCACGCCCCAGCTACTGACCCCAGTAAGGATTTGAATCGCCCTTAAAATTTACATATAATAAATTAATTTCTCTTCCTTTTTGTGTGCAGGTCGGCAGTGCCGAGTTCATGGCCCCGGAAGTAGTGGATCTGTTTGTGGGCGAGGCGAATTACTACGACAAGCGCTGCGATCTTTGGTCCTTGGGCGTGATTGCCTACATTCTGCTGTGCGGCTATCCGCCGTTCTCGGGCAACTGCGGCGAGGATTGCGGCTGGAATCGCGGTGAGAACTGCCGCACTTGCCAGGAGCTGCTCTTCGAGTCCATCCAAGAAGGTAAGTTAGCTGCTCGCATCTCCCGAATTTGCTTATATTGATTTGCCCGGCAGGACACTTCTCGTTCCCGGAGGCCGAGTGGCATGACGTGAGCGATGAGGCCAAGGATCTCATCTGCCGTTTGCTCGTGAAGAAGGCATCGAAACGCCTCAGCGCGGAGGCCGTGCTCAACCACAAGTGGATCAAGATGTGCGAAAAGGAACCACAGAGCAAGCAAAGTGCTGGACGCCCCAAGGCCTTGCAAACCCCCAGCAACATACGCCGGTGAGTCCACCCAGAGATTCCCCCAAAAAACAACCTGCTGACCGGCCTTGTTCGATTTGTTTAGGAACCACCAGTCGGCCCGCGAGATCTCGAAGTTTGCCGAGTCCCTGATGGACGTGAAGCGCGTGTTCCTGCAGCATTTCTCCATGCGCTACGATTATATGAAGGAGCGCCCCAACATCTACCAGCCCTCGCAGGCCTACATGGACGCCTACAGCGACGAGAACTACAACCCCAAGCCGCCGGCCCAGTACATCCGCAGCCGCTCCTCGGCCCAGCCGGCCCACCAGCAGCCCCAGGCATCCACGGCCTCGTCTACGTATGGCGGGCGGCTGTCGCATCGCACCAATGGGCGGCAGTCCCGGAATGCCTCGAGTATTTTCCACAAGAACAGCGGCATCTTCAAGACGCTCAACGTGCACGAGGAGGACGACGGCGTCGAGGCCCTGGAGGCCGGCGGGCGTATCGAGGATGAGGACTACGACGAGTGGGCCCAGTCCAACCGCCGCTACCGCGAGCTTTGGGGCGTCCAGAAAGAGGATCACCAGGACGATGAAATGCCGCAGGAAGACCACAGCGAGGACGAGGTCGAGGGCGTCAAGTACAACAAGCACTACTGGCGCGAGCTGGACGAGGACGACGGCGACGATTTCCTGTACGAGCAGCAGCAGCGCGTCGACAACATAGCCGAGGAGGACGAGGAGTCCGAGGACGAGGCTCTCGAGGAGCCGGACGAGGGATACGCAGGCCAATTGCCAGACAATCGAGCTGCCAGCAGCCTGGACTACGTTGACGACAACCTTATTATTGATAATATGGATGGGAAATCAAAGCAAAGCCAATTTGCTGCCCAGGGGATAAGGAATTTGGTAACAAGTTCGAATGGGTTCGGCCATCCGGATGCTGTGGATGGCCAGCAGCAGGAAGCACCTTCAAGTGATATTAGTGCTACAACAATCACCGATACACCAGCAACACAAACCAGCAGCAGCGGCAGCAACAACAGCGGCGCCAACAACACAGAGGAAAACGAGGATATCGAGGAAGAAGAGGAAGAAGAAGATGTTAAACTATTGGATAGTATTAGTGATGTAAAAGAAAAGCTACCTGAAATTTATGAGACTGCAAATATTGTTGTCAACTCAGCGGCAGGGCAGCTCAGCAGCAGCAGCAGCAGCAGCAGCAACAAAGCAGCAGAAACGCCCCCACCAACAATTGATGATGATCAGGATAAAGAACAAGAAACCGAAGCGGCCGCCACTGCAGCTGAGCCGACAACAATGCGAACGACTTTTGGCACACAACAGCAGCACCACCAGCAACACCAACAACAGCAGCAGCAACAACAGAGCGGCAAACCACAGCGCAATGTTTATTTCGTCGATGCATATCAAGTCTACAATGTCGACCTGGAGGCCGATGACGAGGAGGAAGAAGGCGGCGCCGAGGACCGCGGACGTCTGCCCCCGCCCGCCATTTACAACGCCTACACCCGCAAGCAGCGCCAGCAGCAACAACAACGCTACATTGCCCCCGCCCCGCCGGCCGGCAACCAGGAAAACTGGCGCTACCGCAGCCACCACTCCGAGCAGCAGCTGCAGCCCTTCGCCGGCTACCGCAAGTACCGCCCCCCCTTCACCACCGGCGGCTCCAGCGCCTCCTACGGCAACCAGCAGCGCAACTACCTGGGCAGCTTCTCCCACGGCGGCAACCGCCACCAGCCCCCCCCGCGCCACAACAGCGCCGGCAGCAGTGGCAGCGGCGGCTCCCCCCCCTCCGACGACCCAGCCTCCGCCCAGATACGCAACTGGCGCAACGACTGCATCTACGCCCCCATGCGCACCTGCGGCATGAACCACCACCAGCAGCAGCGGCCCCTGCGCCAGCCCCACCACCAGCAGCCGCGCATCGGCTCCGGTCGCTTCATCCATGGCGGCCCCCTGGAGCCCCCCGCCCTCAGCATTGGCCTGAGCCCGCCCAGCGCCAGTCTGCTGCTCCAGCGGCGCATGCGCGCCCACAATGCGGCCGCCGCGGCTGCCCAGCATCTGCGACCCGGCGACCTGGCCGAGTACTGCGAGCCGGCCACGGCCAGCGGTTAGTGGCGCTTCCTTCCCTTTGGTGAATGGATTGATTGGTTGATGGGCGTTTCCTCCGGCAGCGGAGGGTTTTGTATTTTTGTACGCGACTGCGGGGGGCTGGGGGATTTGCTGAGAGGAGTCAGCAGCCCCCCGAGAGGAGAGAGTTTTGGATTATTCAAGCGAAATAATCGCGCAAGTTTATTTTTTTCTTTTTGACTTTGACTTTGACAAAAAAAGTGCCACACCAACCAATCAACTGCCACGCCCCTTTTAAACGCGCGCCCCCAACTCAGAAAAAGAAAATTATTTTCACGCCAACAATTTTTTGTTCTTTTCGCGCGAACTTTTTCCCGTTTTCCTTTTTCATTTTTCTACTACTTAAATTCCATTAAAAGAAAAAGTCATGAATTTCGCGAGAGCAAAAACTACGAAAGCCTTAGAATTCAAGAGGATGAAGTGCCAGGATATTTGCTGTTGAAGGACCGCCACGAAGAGTCGTTCGATAAAAAATTATAATAAAAACAAACGAAACATTTTTTAAGGGATAAACAAAAATTTTTAATTCGATTTTTTCATTTTCCAATTGTGGTTGCAAATTAAATTACTTTTTATTTTCTCTATCTGATTTTGAGAGCTTTTTTGTTACACGCAAAATTGTTGTTCGAATATTGCAAATTGTTAAAAAACAAAAGAATTCTTTTTGAAAAAAATCATAAAAACCAAAAAAAAGTGGCAAACAAAATTCATCCGAAAATGCCACAAAAAAAAAAAAAACACTTTGTAAAAGGAAATTCCCGAGTAATTTTTCAGGACACGCCTGGAAAATTACTGAACGGAATTTCCTTGAAAAAAACGAAAAATTAATCATTTTAATTTTAAGTTTTCTGTTTTTGAAACACACACACACACACACACACTCTAGAGGCAAAGTTCATTCGCTCAACAGTTTTGTTGGGCGTAAAAGAAAGAAAAACAAAAAACACAAAAACAAAACGAAGTCAAGACGAGGAAAGTCGAGCAATCGTGTGTTAAAAATATTCAATTGTGATATAAATCGTAAATGCAATGCACCTGAAAAACATGAGGAAACCAACTATCAACCGACGCTGTGCCATCAACAACAACAACTACCACGCCGGGCTGGCTGCAGGAGAGAATCCTTACAAAAACGCCCAAGTGATCCTGCAGTTCGGTCGGTAAAATCACTCACATATGTTTTTTTTTTATTTACGCCCCACAAAATCGCGATGGGAATGCTTTGCAACGAGACTTTTTCTACGAAATTTCCATTCTTCTAATTTTGATTTGCTTAAAAAAAAACAAACACGAAAAACATAAAAAATACTTTAAAAACTTCCACCAAGAAAACGCAAACAACTACAATAAAATCTTAACTATAGTCGTACCTACTAAACCAGAGAGAAGAGGAAGAGAGAGAGAGAGAGGAGAGGAATCTGTGTGGAGAAAAGCGCCGCCCCAATTTAAAATCGATTGCCGCTTTTCCTAAAAGCGAATTTAGTTTGTATGGCAACCGAGATCTTGTTTTAAATCTAAATAATAAAAAGAAAACTGTGAGAAACGTTTCGCAACGAAACTTAAAAATATGTAAACTACAAGATGTTAAAGCAGCACTCACACACCCACACACACACACACACACACACACACACCTAGACATCCTCATCTGTCCGTATTGAATTAAGTGAATTGGTTTTTCCGGTTTTTCTCTCCTTTAAATTGCAACTTAGAGGCGCTGCGAGTGCGAGAGCGAGAGAGCGATAGCGATAAGCAAAATGCCCGTAAGAATGTAAGCAAAAATAATCAATCAAGCAAATGGAAAAACGAGAGTAATTTTTAGTTAACAAACGCAGAACAGTTAAATTGCCCGACATCTCTATAATCCGACACTCAATATTGTATCAAGGACGAGAGTAAATTGTTTTTAGAAATCAGCAAGAACCACAAGGAAAAAGCGAAAAAAGAAGAAAATATTGTTTTATACATGCAAAAAAAAGGAAAGAAAAAGTCAATAAAAATGCAAAACATGAACACGAATTCTTTTTATTTTCGGGCTTCCTGCATTGTCCGTCTTCCGGCAGCTTGGCAAGCTACTTTCTTTATTTGGGAATGTAAAAGTTTTAATTGCTTGTTACTTGTGGGCATTTTTGCAGATTTTCTATTTTCAAATCGCAATTCAAATTGCGCGCCAACGAGCACTCAAAAGCATG
>JBAMCP010002493.1:0-12052 GCA_037075105.1 Lissocephala sabroskyi | reverse complement strand
TAAGATTTTATTTACATCAGTCGAAACGATCAATGAGGGGAGACGGCCCCCGAGAAGAAATTTCGTCGGAAAACAAAGGGAAAATAAACTCAAATAAGCCGTCCAGCTGCCAGCCAGCCTACCAACCATGGCCAGTCCAGCCGTGTCCAGCCCACGAGGGCGCCAAAATAGAAGTATGCAGAGCCGGAGCCGCGTACGTCTTCAGGATCGGAGCCGCGTAGGTCTTCACCACCGGCGCAATGATCGGCTGGACAATGTGGGCCGAGCTGTGCACCTGGCTGATGCTCTGGTGGGAGACGGCGGTGGGAATGGTCTTCACAATGGCGCCCACTTTGGCCAGGACCGGCTCATGGATGATGGCTGGGGCGGCGTAGGTGTGGAGCACGGGTCCGTGCTCGAAGTACCCGGGCCGGGCAGCGGCTACGGCTAGAAAGACGGACAACACCACCTGCAAGGCGAGCGGGTGAGTTGAGGGGAGGAAATGTGGGGCCGGCTGGGAGTTGACTCACCAACTTGTACATTTTGCTTATCTTGGCAGAATCCTTGGGGCAGCAGAAACTGACGAGTGGGTCTGTGTTGGCGCCTGGGCGATTTGTGATGGTTGGTTGGCGGCAACGCCTGCTTTTATAGTCGGACAGAGGAAAACTTTGGCCGAAAAGCCGAGAAAATAAACGCGAAAAACGAATTCAGAAACGCCAAAAAGTGCAGAAAACACAATAATAATAATTTTTGTTGTTGCTGTTTCTGTTTGGGCGCTCAGTGTGTCCAACATCGTTAAGAAAACCCCAACGGCTGGCTCCCCGCACGTCAGCTGTTCCCCGGCCGAGGGGCAGAGGCTGGCAAAGTTTGCATGTCCATTGGCCGGCCGGTCAAGCTCCCCTCCCAAACAAAAAAGATCAAATGCCCGCCTTTGTTTTTGTGAAAAATCGCCAGCAGTCGCCAACAACAACAAGGCTTTCGTTTTATTTTCCTAAGAGCCACAAACGGTCAGTCCAACAGGCCGACTGTCCGGGTCTATGAGCCACTGCTGGCTGCCCACAGACCGGCGGCAGTCCCATTAAGTCGCATACACAAAAATACAAGAAAGATAAACCAATTTAAATGTGTCCAGCCGATTATTAAATACTCTTTTTGGTTAGAATTGTGGGAGAGAAGATGGGAGACATTTTTCAAGGAAAAAATCAGATGTTTGGAGATTGGTGAAGGAAAGCAAAGTAAAGGGACTTTTAAACCCAAAGAATCAAAGTTCTTAAAAATAATAAATTGTATATAGAAGTGACTCCAAGTTAAGGAAAATTTGACCATATTTTTGGTAGTTTCGGTTAGAGAACGAGTTCCTTGATTTAAGTTTCTTAGAAAGATAATTTCATGCGGTCCCGAGATATTCAAAATTGTTTAAGAAATAATAAAAAAAAACTTACCAAGCACCCAAGCTGAAAAAAATAAGAAAATAGATTAATGAAATGTTTAATAAACTTTAGCAAATCTTAAACAAGAAATATGATATTAAAAATAAATTAATGAAATGTTTAATAAACTTTAGCAAATCTGAAACAAGAAATATGATATTAAAAATAAATTTAACTGGCTTTAAAATAGAATTAAATTTAAGTCTGACATTGCATTATATTTCAACTAGAATGAGAATTTCTCTAATATAAATTTATCGGCCCCCAAAGAGAATTAAAATAAGGTCTGACACTCCCTCATAGTTCAACTAGAATAAGAATTCCTGTAACTCACAGTTGGGCTTATATTGACTCGACTGAAGATGTCTTATTGAATTCTAACCTCATTTATAATCATGAAGATCTCTCCCTTAAAAGCTATACACATTTTAACTCCCCAAACCCAAATGCTCTCTTTAAAAAGAAGTGTATTCGGCAGAGCTCTAAACTGGAGCCCCGGCGACACATTCGTCGTCTTTGTCGCCGTTGTTGTTGCTGACGTCTTAGTCAGTCAACTGGGCTGGCGGCTGGGCCGACCACTTGATTGCCTGGCCAGTTGGTCAGTTGGCCACTTGCATCACTTTTCGGGCATGACAAGCTCGGCTCCGCTTGCACTCTCAGGCGGGCTGGCTTGTGTGTAATTGGACTGTCATTTTCCTCAAAAAAGAAACAACAACCACCGCTGACCGTGAAAATGTTGGTGGTTTGTTGGCTTGGCGGCCAACACGCACCGCCGCACCGCAGACTCTGACGACGGCGGCCAAGTAGTCCAAGTTCAGGTGCACGCACTTGGATCGCTTGCATGTCAGGGCTGCCGGCGGTTGCCCAAGACGCAGCGGCTTCACGATTCTTACGTGTTGGTCATTTGAAGGCTAAACGCACAACCGCCGCTTCTTGGAATGCGAATTCGCAATGAAGAGACAGACTTATGCTGGGCACGTAGGTCTTTCGGGAGAGCGAAAAAAAAGGGAATGGCAAGCCAAAGATCAATCGCCGGGGTTTCTCCTGCTACCGCTTGGCTGGCCGGCTGTTAGTGACGCCAACGGAATCGCTTTTTATGCTAATCAGCGGCAATTGTGGTGGGGCTGCCCACATATGTAGAACCGGCGACGCCCCCCGCTGCCCCGACAGACAGGCCTCTCCCGGGTGAGACCAAGTGAGTTCCGCTTTTGTAATAACCAAAGGCGATTGCCCAATCAGTTTGTGCGCAGGCGCAGCCGCAGTCGGTCAGACAGACAAAAGCTGGTTGCTTTTGTTGTCGATTTGTCAGCAATTTTTAGCGTGATTAATGAATATTGAGCTCTGGCGACATAATTCAGACTTCCCCATTCTTCCCCTCGCCTTGGCCGGCCATGGACCGGTTGTTTTGGCAATTCCTTTTGTTTTGCGGGGCTTTAGTTTTGAAAATTCCACTATACGCTTAGAATATCCGGGCTGTAATTCTGTTCCCCTGACAACACAAATCCGACGCCGAGGGCAATGCACCGGCGATAAGACGATCGCAATTATCGGCTAAGAGCCGTCAAGGAACCAGTTGGCGGTAGAGCGAGTTTAGAGGAATTACCAACATTACCATTCGATTAGTTTATCGGCATTTAATTCTCACTTAATTACTAGCGGCTCCTTTCAGCCAATTGCCCGAGATTAGAGCCCGGTTAGTTATGCCCACAATTGAAATAAAAACGTCAATAAGTTTGACTTTAATAATGGAGATCGAAGGTCTGACGGGGACAACGTTTCAGGGGGTAAAATTATGCATTGTGGTTTGGAATTGGAAGTGAATTAAAAGACTGCTTAAAACCAAAAAGATAGATGGGGAGAGAAGATTGAAATTAGGGGACTTCTATGGTAACCAGAAATTTATTATGGAACGGAATTCAGAGCTGAAGAATCGAATCTTTGGATGAAAAGATAATCTCAGATATTAAAAGGAATAAAGCTAGTGGTAAAATCAGCTTTACAAGTTCACAGCAATTCAGATTTTATGATTGAAGGAGAAGGAAATATCTCAGGGGACCACAAGGCAATTATTTAAAGGCGGAAAGGTTTTCAACAAACTCAGATAAAGCTGAAGGAAATTAGAATAAATAAAGAGCAAGATAATGAATGATGATTATGGAAGAAATTAAGACAACTGAGATCACAAAAATCTCTAGACTTTGTGTCTTCTTTCATTTCTTTATAAATATAATAATTATCAAAAAAAGTTCCTTAACTTTCTTCCTTGTCAACTCTCTGACGTTTCCTCCTTCTCAACCGGAAGTTCTAACCAGTTAAGAACATAAACTGCCTTGTCATTAAATCGCTTAAAAATGTAACAAGTTTATTCGAATCGATTTCATCAGCACAACAAACCAAAATAGAATGTTTCTAATGAATTTTTAATATGCCAACCGTCATAATGAACGACCCACAAGCAGAGTCCAATAAGCTGAAGTATTTGCAATTAATGGTCCTCAATTTGGCCCACAAATTATATGGCCATTAAGATCCCCGTCAAATCGGGTTTACTTCGATCAACCAGCCATCGCCTGGCGGCGGGTGAAGTCGGGCAAAGTTGGGCGACTCTTGCCAAATTCCACGGCTCCCTCCCCCGACGACCTGCTGTTTGCCACAGTCAATCAGCCGTCACTCAGGCAGTCGGACAGACAGACAGACGGTGACTCGGTCAGCTAGCACCCAGCAGCCTCACTCGTCAGTTCTCCCCACCGCGGGCCAAAAAGTTACGCAAGCCGTCGTCGATTTGGGAGTGCAGCTGCCGAGAGCCAAGCGGCCCCGAATTGCCGGCCATTTGAGGTGATATTAAAAGTGCTAAATGTAATGGCATCCGAGCGGCTGTAACTGCCATTTGATACACTTTGCATGCCGCGAAATCAAGCAAATTGTTTTTGGTCTCTCTTGTTGGTTTTATTTCTCCTCTGCTAAGGTCAGCGGTGTCCATCATTCGGAGCCGCTGTGGCCGTTCGTGTGTTTTGATTCTTCGAAAACGACATTTTTTGTGTAGTTTTCTGGTATTTTGAGTTGCCTGCCTGCGCGCTTTTAATTGCAATAACATTGAAATCGTCAGGCCACGCAGATGGCAGCCGATTGCCACGAACGACGACAACTTTACAGCTACCGAGGCAGCGGCAGCACAGAAGCCGAGGCCAACAATTAAAACACCCAATCACCCAGGCCCGGCCGGACCAACTCCCCAACTAACCCAGTGAACTGAAAAGCGGCGATTCAGCGGATTTCAAAACTCGGCCAGGCGGCGTTTGTTTTGGGAGGTTGCATGCAACCTGGCGGTTTGTAACGGGCCATGAGGCCTGCAGATGCAACATTTCCTGGTCGAGATAAGCGCAATTGAATTAATTTAGGGTGTGCCAAGCGACCCGCGGGACCCGCTCCTTCGATTGACTCAATTGACTATGTAAATTTTGTTCGTTTCTTTTCCTTTGCCGTTTCAATCTCAAAACGCTGATTAATTTATTGTTTGTCCAACTAGCGGGGGAGCAGAGCAGCACGCAGAGATCGGGGGACAGGGAGCCTGTATGTCATTAACAAGCCGTTGACATTTGGTTGCCACTCGCTTGGCACTGCACTTGTCGCCTGTCAAGAAAATTCCAATGAATCCAAAGCCGCCAACGGCTGAATTGTTCTAGTTTTGCCGTCGCCCGCGACGCCGTCAGTGGTAAATGTGGGGGCCACTGATCGTGAACTTTAAGTGCCGACAACCAGCAGGCCGATCGACCGGAGAGAACCGCGTCAGAAGCTCTTGACCAAGCGAGAACAGCAGCACAAGAAAGGCAATTGAAACTGTGGAGAAGGCAGCTGAGGGTCAGGGCTGGCCGAGGAGGACTCAATAATCAAACTGGTTGACTTCTTCGATTGAAAAGACAATCAGAGGGCTACAGAGAAAAGCTTAGACACTCTCCGAAAAGGAAAGAATGACTCTCAGTCTAGATATCAATTAGGCAATGGCTAAGAAGAATTTATTAGAGCTATAGAAAAAGAATTGAAAGAATAACATATTTCAGAAAAAGCTCAGGGAGTGAAAGAATAATCACAACCTGACTTCTATTTATACAGTACAATTAGAGTACTTATTTTGTAGGATTTAAGTGACTTGGAATAAGGAAAAATGCAGCCTTTTAAGGAATCTATTCAGCGGTTGAAGAAATAAGAACAAAGATCTCAGGAAACAGGTTGTAGCTTTGAGCCATCTTAGCCAGAGAGGGACCAGCAAATAGAAACTGCAGAAATCCAGAAATCCAAGAAGATTTCATCAAAAGCTCCACGAAAATTGGGAATAGGCAAAGTTTGAGGAGCATAAAATTTGAGTAAGACTAATCAAAAGCCAGACTTGAACTTTGAGGATAGAAAAACTTTAGAGAGCGCAGAACATTGCGGGAAAGAATGTTTATAAGCCAGAATTCTTATCTCCTGAGATTAAGAGCTGTCGCAGTAAGGAAAAGGCAACATATCGGAGGTTGAGAAGAATAAAAGGATGATTTCAACCAACAGGTCTTAGCTATAATCAATCCCATTCAAAAAGGAAGCAAATTCTTTCACAAAAAAAAAAAAAACTACAAAAATCTAGTCATAAATAGACAAATAAATTTAAAACCACCTCCAGCAATTATTCCACCCAAGAAAACAATTCAATTGATAGAATGTGGCAAGCAGATTTGAGTAAGAAATTAAAGCCGAAAAGTAGCTGAGCTCGGAAAACCTCTGGGGAGCTCCAAACTCCATAAAGATTGAGAGCGAAATAAATCGTTTCGAAGTCGCTTGAGATCCATTAAAATAGGAAAGTCTCGATCGGTTTGACAAACGAAATCCCCGTCATCTCAAAGCCACCCATGGATCGATAGTAAATAGAGCCACAAATCTTTGGAAATCGAAACCAGTTGGCCACCAAGCACCGCTCGTTGGAGAGGCAAATCGACCTGGCCAAGAATCAAGCTCAATTAGCGCCGCTGGCGTTGCTGGCGATGTGGCAACTGTGGGGCCCCCGCCAGATGCTGGGTGCATGTCAGGCAGACATTTGCGCTTTGGGTCTCATTGGTTTCCAAGCATTTCACACATTTTTTATCAAACAGAATCGCGCATATGCACAATTATGGGAATTTTTTAACGGGCTAATTAAGCCTAAGAATTCTTGGCTTTTTTTTGGATAACAGAAGCCGAAATTCTTTATTGCGGTTGAAAAAAAAAACACAATCAAATTTGCTAGTGCGAATTTCCGCTGCAACGCATGGCGTCGGCGCTGGCGACTCTGCTGGCCAAGTGGCCGCAATGCCGAAAAGCCGAATTACCACAAAAACAAACTGCAGACTTCAAGGTCGTTGCGGGCAAATGTAACACTGGCATAAATTATGTTGCATGTGTTGCAAGCCGGCGACGGCGGCGACGGTGACGAAGTGGCCTGGCCCGTAGAAGTTGCTGTAAATTGCAACGAAAATTACCAATGGCAATTGTTGTACAACAACAACAAAGTCAGCAACCTCACGAGAACTCCGCTCGAAGGGTCTCCATGCAAATGAGACCGCCGCTCGCCCCGTGGAGGTGCCAAGTGGCCTTCTCTTTCCCCCGGCGGCTTGGCGCAAAAAGAAGGGCAGACAATCGAACCGCTTGACAAAACTGCCTGGGAAAACAAACAACAACAACAACAACACCTGTTGTACGAACTGCGGATGCAAAGTTGCACGACGAAGCCGGCGGCAAAAACGGATATGGCAATTGGCCCGAGGCAACGGCAACGGCAACAAGCTGCTGCCGCCAGCCGCTGGTAATCGAGACGAACAATGAGAGCGGCAGAGGCGGCAGCGGCGTCGCAGCATCTGCCGGCAGTTGCAGCTGCAACAGCGGCCACCGCGGCTGCATTTGATAGATGGAAGGAAAAAGAGGCGATTGAAAAGTGTATAAAAGCCGGCGAGCCGCCAGCTTGGGGCATCAGTTTGCCCAAGTGTCTGCCGTTGCACTGCCAGCAAGAAATCACAAGCCGCCCCCCAAAGGATTACACACCAACTGAAAGAAATGTGGAAAGTGGTAAGAATCTGCCGCCCTTACCACCAAATTTCCCCCCCGTTCAGTTGGTTTGTTTTGCAGCTGCTGCCGCTGCTGGCTTTGTGCTCGGTGACGCTGGCCCGCCCGGGATTCCTGCACGGCCACCACCACCACTTCCCGGAATATCCACTCTACCATCACCACCACCACGAGCCACTGCATGTGGCTAAGATCGTCCATGTGCCCGCGGCCATTTCGCACCAGAGCTCCACAATTGTCCACAGCGTGCCGCACCACATAATCAAGCCGGTGGTGGTGCCGGTGGTGAAGACGGTGGTGCATCCGATCATCAAATATCACCCGGCTCCCATCATCAAGGCCTACGATCCGTTTCATCATCATTTACATCATGATTTCCACGACTATCATCACTTCCATTGAAACCTAAAAAGCTGCCAACAACCAACGAGGCTAAGATCGAAGCGAAATGCAACCAACCAATTAACTTTATGCCAACATCATTTCCCCCTCACCCGCTCTCTGAGTATGCCGTGTATGTATGTGTGTGTACATCTGTTAGAATTGCACAAGTTTTGTGCGTCGTTGTAAAGAGAAACGAATAAAATAATAATAACGAAAATAGATGCCAATCACGCGTTACGCATACGCCGCATAGGCCGGGCCAGTAAGCCGATACACCAATGACGCATCCACTGAGCCGACTCATTTAATTACTAAAGCCGCCGACTTCCTGGAAGCTTACAACTCCCCACGGCGTATCGATTTCAGGAAACCCAAACTTGTCCCCTGACCAACTAACTGACTGACAACGCGTGCCAGTGACATAAATCGCATATAATCACCTGAATCATTTGATATGATTTGGATCCTGCCCTTCCTAGTTTCTGCGGGCCTCCCTTTCACGTTGCCGGACGGCGTGGCAAATGCAGTTTCTGTGTTATGCAAATTACACTGCATAAGAGCGGCCCCCGGGCAGTGTAAACTCCGTTTGGGGGACATGTGAGTGAGCATTTGAAAAAGGTCAAACGGGTCTGCTCGCTGGGCAAGTTCAAGAGCAAGTCCCTCCCTCACCCTGGGCTGGGGCTGGTCAAATTGACTGCTTGGAAATCTGCACCAGTTTTTGCATAAGATTGCATTCAAAGGCATTGCAAATGGCTGGACAATTACGAGCCACGACCATTAGCCGGGCAACACCCTCAAGGCAAAATGTTTGTTTTATTCCACATATTCAATTTGCCTTTGCCTGCGACTTCCCTTCTAGCATTTCACGTTGGGGCTAACGAGAGTGTCAACTGACCATAACTTAATTTAAATTGGCTCATTCGATTGCTCTGATTGCCTGCCAGGGGTGCAGTTGTGGGCGTCTAAAGATTTGCATTGATGAGGCAATCGCTCGATAATTAGCCGCCGTCGAGACAATACAAAAATCATTTAATAATTGGACAATTTGGGGTATTAAATCCGAATACATTTCCGTATTTTTTACAAAATTAAAGCCGTGACCGTGAAACTGCGAGTTGCGTGTGTGCCACCGCCGGCAAGAAACTCAGCCGCCATTGTCGTTCGGGTTCACTGAGCAAAATTTAAATGTTTACCCACAGGTTCGTTCACCTTTCCCAGAGAGGGCGGGCAGAGGGCGGAGCTCGAGGCTCTGAGAGTTTGGCAATACGCTGATGTGCAAGAGATCAGAGAGCGAGTTTGTTAAAGATTTTCTTTGATTTTCCAAGCCCATTAATCATTGTGGTTTGTGTCACTTAACGCGGCTTTAATTTATGCCGGCCAAGCCCTCCCCTGGCCTGTGCTTAATTGCCCGGCAGAGCCGCTGCCGATGAAAGCCGCGTATCAAGTATACGTCACGTTGCACGATTTGTCCCCAAGCGCGGCTGGCCGGCCGGGCTTGGTTAGTAAATCAAAATACTGTATGAAGTGTAGCGTGAACCGGCCAACTGTCAGCGTCAATGGCTTAGAACCAACGAAAGCTGAGAACCTGCCCCCGGAAGGGGATCAAGTCGCCGACGACGACGCTGTTTGTTGCCAAGCCAAAAGCGGCAATGCAGAGGCGGTCGGCAATGAACTGCAACGCTCGCCCTAAGCTGCATTTATGGCACGGATCTGGGTGTATAAATAGGCCACTCGCCCAGTCGATTGCATGTCAAATCGTTGCAAACCATCGACCCAACAAAATGTTCAAGCTGGTGAGTTCAAAGCGCAAGTTGCCCCCTGCAATCTGTCTTATCCTGTCTCCTGTTTGCAGTGCGTGTTTGTTGCTCTGCTGAGCCTGGCTGCCGCCGCCCCAGCCCCAGCTCCCGCCCCAGTGCCTGCCCCGGCCCCCGGCATCATTGCCCCCGGAATTGTGGCCCCCGGACTTGTAGCCCCCGGAATTTGGGGACCCACTGTCGTGGCCGGTCCACATGTGGTCAGCGTTGTCCCCAGCGCCATTTCGCATGCTGCCATCACGCAGGTCCATCCCTCGCCGGTGCTGGTCAAGCACGTTAGCCCGCTTGGCCCCTGGGTCGTCGGTTAGGCTGACTGGTCGATTGAAACCCAAGCAACTGCCCGCTGTTCTCACCCATCCACATAAGCTCACCCGCCAAACACCACCATCCACAAACCGCCACCACTCGGTGAGGGAATCAAGGATTCCTGCTCACCAGAGATTTATATTCCTTCACGTGCCCTGTTTATCTAAGAAAACAACAAAACCACAAAAAAATATATCCATTCCACAACTTTTTTGATGCAGAAAAACTGAGACTAATTTTTTACAAGGCGGGAAGGAATAACACTTGAAAAATGGCAAACAAATAGAGACAAAAAAAAAAAAAGATCCATCACTTCTAATAATTTCCCAGAATTCGGAAAAAATTAAAACATAAATTAAACATTTTTAGGGGCTCGCTGGCGTGTCTGGTTTTTTAAGCCGGCCGCTAAATATGCAATGAATATTCTTAGAGCAGCTCAGCAGGCGTATAAGACTGAGTATAAGAACGGAGTATAAGGCAACCCGCTGCTTGTTCTTGTTATGGAAACCAAAAATACTTTTTTATTCAAACGAAAAAAATTATCACAAAATCAGGGGATTTTCTCTGTCCAGCCGCTTAGTGGTGCAGGGTGTAGGCCAGGGGGCTGGCGACCTTGACCAGCGGAGCAGAGTGGACCACAGGCAGGGAGTGCACCGAGTGGACCACGGGGGCGGCATGGACCGAGTGGACTACAGGGGCGGCATGGACCAGAGGGGCGTGGACAACAGGAGCGGCGTGGACGACAGGAGCAGCATGGACAACGGGAGCGGCGTGGACGACGGGAGCGGCGTGGACGACGGGGGCGACCACAGGCTGCACGATGGCCTTGCTGTGGACCTGGGTGATGCTCTGGTGGGACACTGCCGACGGGGCAGAGTGGACCACATGGCCAACCTTGGCCAGGACGGGCTCATGGACGACGTGGTGGGTCTCGATAAGGCCGGCGCTGGCGGTGGCAACCAAGAGAGCGACGATGGCAACCTGGAGATCAAATCAATCAAAGCTTCTGTCCCTGTTTCTACTTCCGTTCGAACTTACGAATTTGAACATTTTGAAGTGAAGTTTGGTTTGTTGTTTCCTCAAGAAAGCTGATTGGAACACTGATGCTCCATTGCCGCATCGCTGGGCTTTTATAGAACCCGCAATCGACGAGATGATAGACACACGAAAACTGGTAATATTCATGGCTCCAAGAAGCCGAAAGCAAAGCCCACAAACGACTCATAAACCACAGCTACAAATTTAATTTGGCGACCTTCACTACGCCTCAGAAAGCCACGAAAGCCGCTGTGAACCCGACGGCCCCTTAAGCAAGACTTCTGGTTGTCGCTGCAGCAGCGGCCACTCGACCAGCTGCCCGTCTTATCAAACGCGCAACCAGAGCTTCAAGGTGGACGGCGTGGCTGGTGGCTGCCCCAGCGGCAGCGTCGTCTATAAAAGCGAATCGCCTCCAATCGGAAGGCATCAGTTCAAAACGAGCATCTCACCAACCAGCAAATCTCCCACGCCACAAAACTTTAACTTCAAAATGTTCAAATTCGTAAGTCGAACGCAAAACTAAGAATCTTCATCGAAGGGAACTAACTCCGATTGCTTCTCCAGGTTGCTATCGTCGCTCTCTTGGTTGCCTCCGCCAGCGCTGGCCTCATCGAGACTCACCATGTCGTTCATGAGCCCGTCCTGGCCAAGGTTGGCCATGTGGTCCACTCTGCTCCGTCTGCTGTGTCTCACCAGAGCATCACCCAGGTCCACAGCAAGGCCATCGTGCAGCCCGTGGTCGCCCCCGTCGTCCACGCTGCTCCCGTCGTCCACGCTGCTCCTGTTGTCCACGCCGCTCCCGTCGTCCACTCGGTCCATGCCGCCCCCGTAGTCCACTCGGTCCATGCCGCTCCCGTGGTTCACTCGGTGCACTCCCTGCCTGTGGTCCACTCTGCCCCTCTGGTCAAGTCCGTGGTTGCCGCCCCCTTGGCCTATACCCTGCACCATTAAAAGGCTCCAGAGTTGAGCTTCAGTATTATGAAAATTCGTTGAGAAAATAAAGATTTTTTATGTAGCCAAACACAATTTGAT
>JBAMCP010002492.1:0-12058 GCA_037075105.1 Lissocephala sabroskyi | reverse complement strand
TTTGATTCCAAGCCCCAGGTACAGGGTATATCACAGTCGGGCTGGCTCGACTGTTACTTCCTTACTTGTTTTTATATCGGCCAGTATCGGCAGTGCTAAGCAGCCCAATAAGGCAAGGACATTGCTTAAGTGGGAGAGGATAGCTGAGGCAGAAGCGAAAGCTTTTGATTTAAATCCTTTTTCAGGGATACACACAGATATTTTTCGAGCAAATATTGTTCGGTTCTGGGTCATTTAGCGAAGGCAAATAAATAAACATTTCTTTCTTTCTCGGCCAGTCTGCTGGCGGGTTCAGCAGCCCCAGTTCTTGTGGTCGTTACTTTTATGACTGGAATTGACCATACACGCAGTACATTTATTTCCTTCCGCAGCTCAAAGCTTAAGCGGCTTAGCTGGCCCCATTTGGGAATCTGGCTGTGTCAGCATTAAAATTGGTGTTGCTGTTTTGTGTTCAGGACTTAATGTCGCCTTCTATCACGGCAATTTACTAACTACAATTCGTGATTAATAGAAAATTATGTTGAACTTGTCGCGGAGCATCCTCCCAAAAGGACACCCCGTTGTGCATTAAAACACACACACAGTATCGCATTGCGCGCAATTGGCTTAAAGGATGGCAAATAAGTGTCCCCGGAGTCAGCGAAATTTGAAAAGTTGATATTGGGTTCGCGAAACTTTGCCATTGTTGAGCGGCGCTGGAAACGATGATAAGTTGGAAACAGTCGAAATGAACTTGAACTTTGCTTCAATTATCAACTTCGACCAGAGCGATTCGGCGACAGTTGCAGTTATGAAAAACAAAAGAACCAAATCAAAAATTCGGCTTATTGTAAAGGGCAAGTTCTTCGCCAAACAGTCTTATAGTTTGAGAGTTGAGAGATTTTCTTTTCAATGCGATGCACGCTTAATATATCGTTTTATGTACAGTTATTCATTTACAAAATTGTTTTTACAAATATGTTTTGTTGGTAAACTATTTAAATGTATGGTATTTATCAATAGAGTAACAAAACAATTTTTATAAATTTAATTTTAATTTAATACGCGGCAGCTGAGGATTTCGGAACCAGAAAGAAAAACCCGTGGCAAATACTTTAGTGTCCCGTGCATGTTGTCCTTTTTTTCCTGGGTGTTGTGGTGATTTTGCTAACTCTTTTTTTAACCAAGGGCGAGGCCAGCGAATTAGACTTTCGCAATAGACTAACTATATTAAATATACAATATATTTATATGTATATAACTGCAGGAGCAATTGGTATGAATATCTTACAACTAATTCTATTCTTGGTTAAGATTTTTGATCACGTAGTTAACAATAAGCGCAAATATTGCAAAGCAAATTATAATCACCAGGTTTGAGTAAACCGACTGCCAATTAAAGTATGAATTTTTTGTACTGTTCTGTGGGACTGCACCACCGTTTGCCGCATCAGGCGCACCACCCTCCGCATTTTCCGCTAGCTCATTCACACCCGGCAAGTGCTCATTGTGTAAGTTGTTATTGTCCACACCATTAGCCAGCGAGCTCGACCGCGAACCTCCTGTCATTGTTCCTGTGGATTTGGTAGTCACTGATTGATTGCCGTGCAAACGCACTTTCATCTCTTCAACGATGTCGGGGAACAGCTCACAAAAACTGCTGTTCCGTAAATTAAATGCTAACGATTTTTGGGCATACACTTGCTTCTCATAGTTCGTCGACTCCACCGAGCCCAACGTCGGCGTGCTCTCCAGCTGCGTTACAAAGATTTATGTTTAGTTTTTTCACCAATTATAATTTAAGCTGTCCCGCTTACCATAAAGCTAAGCAATCCCGTGAGAATGGTGCCCACACACCAGGTTGGGTTCCAAGTGTCAGGGTGAAAATCTGCAAGTACCAGGATTATATTTAAAATGTAAGACTATACTGGGAAACACTCTTACCCGAAATACTTAGACACAGCCGGGTGTTTGTCTTGAAGCGTCCATTCGGCGTCAGCATGTAAATCGAAGGCGGCTTGAATGGGAACTCGCGGGGAAACAGCAGGGTGCCGTGGTAGTAGCCCCCAAAGTACGGAGAATCTTCAGGTCCCTTAACGCAGTAGTGCCACTCCAGGATATTATTAGGCAAGGGCTCGGCCGTGATGTACGGCAGTGGATCGCGCTTTAGTCGCATGTAGTCCTGTTTCATGCGGGAAACAGCTGTGGGCTGCTTACGGCCGGACGTAGACGTAGATGTTGACATTATGCTAAGAATTTTTTACTTTGGAAAACAGATTTTTGTGATTGTGCCGGTTGAGCTATTGTTGCTGCTGGATCTGAAACGAAACAATTAACTTTGAGTTAAAACGCACACGCACTCTTACACACACTATGCCAATTGATTTATTTGATTGGCATTGCAAACTGATTATGGCGTTGCTGTGTCATATTCTGTGGATGAAAAACATAGTGCCTGTGTGGGTGGTTACACCAACGGGCACAGTATCCATAAAATATACACGTGGCCCATTCTACAATGCTGACGCACTTGCATTTTATATTGTTTTAGAAAAATTATAAACTGACGGCAGAAGTTGTCCACATATCCGTTCTTCCTCTTCTTAGTTAGAGTTGCCCCTTTTTAACGAATTTCCCTCCATTATTTTCTCATGCCCTAGCGCTGCCACTTGGGTTTTCTATTCATGGCTCACGCGATCTGGCAACGCCTGTACTCGTTACTCTGCGAATGTGCTATCGATTCTATTATCGTTCACAATAGGCAGTAATGCGCTTGAATTTGAATATTTCCCATTTCAATTGTACACCAAGATAAAGAGGATATCTGCAAGCTTTCCAGTAAAATCTTTCCTGAAATATAAATTTAGAACCAACCACAACAAACGTACATACATATGTACATACGTTTATATGTAAGCGACGATAACGAACCGATCGTGAACTGTGTTGATGGGATTGTTTTTGTTTGTAACGAAAGGCTGGGGGCGACCAAAGACTAGATTTCTTATCAGTTTGCCCGAGCTGGTTCGTTAACACCGATATGACGCGAAGGCAGCTGTGGGGCAGTTGGGAAACAGTTTTCATTTCGTTAATACAGCTCGCCGATTAGCGTCGCAATGGCACAACTGGGCAAAATTGGGTTCTTGGGAGGTGGAAATATGGCCAAGGCCCTCGCCAAGGGCTTCATTTCGGCTGGTAAGCAAGCAAATATCCTTAGCATTGTAGCCCCCAACAGCCTCCTCGCTTACAGGGATCACTAAGCCCAGTGCCATGATTGCCAGCGTCCATCCAGCGGACAAAATCTCTCAGAAATCCTTTCAAGAACTCAACGTCGAAACTGTCGTAGAAAACGTTCCAGTGGTCGCACAATCCCAGCTGGTCTTCGTCTCCGTCAAGCCACAGGTCGTTCCCAAGGTCCTGGAGGAGGTCAGACCCCACAGCGCCGGTAAATTCTTCATCTCCGTGGCCATGGGCATAACTTTGGACACCTTGGAGTCTTCGCTGTCTCCGCAATCGCGGGTAGTCCGCGTAATGCCCAACACGCCAGCCCTGGTGGGCTCTGGATGCTCCGTCTATGTGCGAGGCAGCAGGGCCACCGATCTGGACTGTCAGCATACACAAACCCTGCTCAGCTCTATCGGGACCTGCGAACAAGTGGACGAATCACAATTGGACACCGTCACAGCCCTGAGTGGCAGCGGACCAGCCTACGTGTACGTCATGATTGAAGCCCTGGCAGATGGTGCCGTGCTCATGGGCATGCCACGGGACCTGGCCTACAGACTGGCCGCCCAAACGGTGCTTGGTGCTGGGGCCATGGTGCGCCACTGCGAGGTCCATCCCGGCCAACTGAAGGACAACGTTACCAGCCCGGCTGGATGCACAGCCGCTGCGTTGAGGCACCTGGAAAAGTCGGGATTCCGTGCGGCCGTGGCCGGCGCGGTGGAGGCCGCAGCCTTGCGGTGCAGAGAAATTTCCGGCCAGAAATGAGTTTTTCTTTAGTGTTATTATCCTTGTTATTTCTATTTGTTGCCTAACAAAGCTTTTTGTTGCCCTAAAACTTCTTACGCTTCTTGGCCCGGGCCAACTCGTTGAGCTCGCCCTGCTGCATCGACGCCTCCTGGTAGATGCGCTTGACCTTTTCGCGGCGCTCCTTATCGCTAGAATGAGACGATTGATTAGACTAACCAAGAGAGGAATTGGCGAAGTAACTCACCTCTGTAGCTGTTTCTGAAGCCGCAGTTCCTGCACAAAGGCCGTGTCCCTGCGGATCTCACGCATGGCGCCCTTCTTCTCCCGCTTGATTTTGTGCAGCAGCTTGGCTCGTTCCTCCTTCTGCTTGGACATTTTCGGGCGCCGCTTGTCGTCGGTGACAACCTCGAAGCGAGGCTCGAACAGACGCAGGGCCTTCGGCTTCCTTTCTGCTGGGGCCAGGCGCTTTAAAGGACGAGCACACACCGCCTCCAGCGCAGACCTCGCCGACTCACAGCTCGCTTGGACGAACTTCGGGTACGCCGGAAGGGGCAGGCGGGTAAGGAGCGGAATAAATGGACCCACAAGGATCTTCGCACCCACATGCTGGCCGACCATTTCGCTGGCCTTCTCGATGAGGTTGAGGGCTGCGTTAAGCGCGCGTACTTTGAAGTCTGGAGTTATCGTGAAGCTCACGAGATCCTCCGCTTGCAGTTTCTCTGATCCGTCCAGCTCGGCCTCGGCCTTGGCCGGCACCACCAAGAGCTTGCTCTTGAGTCCTTCCAGCTCGAAGGGAGGCCCCACAGTTAGGGATTTCTTGGTGCCTATGGATAAGTAGAGGATTCCCTGCAGGTAATTGAAAACGGCCGGCAAGAACCGCTTGGAGCCTTGGCCGAATTCCAGGGCCAACGTCACAACAAACAGTCCCATGGCAATGTCCTGCCTCGTGGACACACGCGCCGTGGATAGAATGTGCTGCATAAATATGTAAGTGGGCGTGGCTATGGGATGGCGGAAATCGGAGGTGGAGTAGAGATTGGACACCAGCTTGAAGTAAACAAGCGTGTCGAGGGTTGGGTAGTTCCTCTGGCTGCTGCTGTACGCAGAGTACTTCTCCTTGATGACGTCCAGGAGGGTGTTGGATATGCGGTCTGGATTCAAGTGGGCCAGGTCATAGAAGAGGGGCATGAGGAGGGCGAGCAGCCGGAAGTTCTGTTTTATATCCTGTGTTGTGGCATCCTCGAAAAGTTCCTTGATGTGCTGCAGCAGGAATGCAAATAGCTTCACGATGTTCTCGCTGTTGACTCCCTCGAGCTTCGGGTTGTTGCACTTGATGATGCGCTCCACAATCGTGGCCTGTTTCTCTGGATTGTGCTGCTCCATGAGCTGCTTGAAATCTTCGTAGGTCTTGGGCATTTTCACAGTAAATGGCAGGCTGGTGTCAAAAGGAACTGCGGGTTTCTGTTTTGGCTTCACCGGTTTCGCTGATGAAACGTTTTCTTCCACTTCATCGTCTGATTCCTTAAGGTCACTTAGGTTGTCTTCTTCGGATGAACTTTCCTCGCTCTCCTCGTCGCTATCGCCCTCATCTTCAGATTCGCTCTCATTTATGTTGGCTTCTTTCTGTGAGTTTGTTATTTCAGTGTGTGTGCCCAACTTGCCATCCAAATCGTAGGCCAGGGTGTTGTCGTCATCTTCGATGTCTTGGGCAAAATATCCATCATCCAGGTCATCTGCCGATCGGTGTTTTGGTTTGGCATTTTTCGCCTCCTCTTCCTCCTCTCCATCGGCTTTCATTCGCCGCAGGCGCTCGTTTTCCAGCTTTTCCAGCCGCTCAAGCTCCCGCTGGGCCAGTTCCTCGGCATTTATAAGCTTGTCCGTGACACTGCCTCTTGGTTCAAACACCATTTCCTTGAGCAGCTTGTCGTAAGCGTCTGGAGGAGGCTTCTGGGTCTCCTCGTCCTTGGAAGTTTTGTTCACTATGGACAGAAGCAGCTTGTAGTTCGCATCCAGTTTTTCGGTGAGGTCGTGAACTTCATCCTTTTCTTTCGCAATCTCCATTTTGCGGCGCTTCTGCTCGGATATCATGTCCTCAATGGCCGCCTGCCGGTCCGTGGTGCTAACACCATCTCCGCCAAAGTGGGCCGTTGATGTAAACTCAGCTAGAAAAATGAAGGGTGTTTATTTCTTTTCTGCTCTGAATTAGGCACGTGTAATGCAAACCATCCAATCCCTCGTCGTCCAGCTCTTCGTCATCGGAGCGCTCGTCCCGGTATTGCTCAATTTCTTCGAGCGTTTGGCCTCTGTGGGTGAGCAGTTCATCGTCGTTTAAGTTGAACTTCTCCGCCTTGCTGGACGCTCTGGCCTGGTCGAGTTTGTCAGCAAGGAAGCGCGCATTTATAACGGATTCTGGGAGCTGGTCGTCTTTGAGGTGGCGTCCGATGCGCCTGTCGACAAATTTGTTGCATTTGTGTTTGACTTCGTATTCTTTTCCCAAGGTTTGAGCTCGTTTCTTTAAAGCCTTTGCCCTGGACACGCCAGGCATTCCGCGATCATGTTTGCAAATGCGGCCAAGGATTTTGAATTTCTCCTTGTTCACGTGCACATCGAAGGGGTTTATTTTCCTGGCGGTCTGACTCTTTGCCGACTCAAATGGATTGTTGGCCTTTGGTTTCTTCTTGGCGTAGACGGCATCGGCCCGCGCCCGTTTGTTTTTCGCGACCATTATTATATTTTGATTTAATTCCGGAGAACGACGACCGCATGGGTATGACTCCCTGACGAGAATGAAGTATGCGGTGCAGCCCTGGTAGGCATACGTCAATCTTGTATGACGAATTAAATTGTTCCTAATTTATTAATAGTTGCTTGATTAGGAACTAAGTAATCCCGCTGTTAACTAGGTTTTCAGTGTTTCCAATATTAAATTATGGGTGTTATATATTTTTTTATAAACTTAGCTACGCACGTAACAATAAAATACTTAAAAATATTTGAAGATTTCATTTCGCGCCATCTCACGCGCTCTCGCGCAATATTTATCAGTGTGACCACGCAATGTAGAGCGGAAATGTTTTCGGTTTTTTCCGATAACAACGAACGACGACCCTAACACATTGCTGCATTTATCGAAACGTCGCCATCTTTTCTTCTACAAATTTGAGAACAATTTTCGCGATTTTATTAATTTATTGCAATGAGTGCTTCCCCGTCTGAACAGCTCCTTGCACAGGCTGCTCCGGCGAATGGCGGCAGCAAAGAGAAAGACTTCCGCGGCCGCGCAGGTGAAAAAGAACGGTCACGCTCCAAAGACCGCAACAGGGACAAGAAAAGAAGGTACGCCCTGTGATAACCAAATGATAACCCCACCCCTAAACGCCCGCTTTCCTTCCTCCTCCAGAGATAGAGATCGGGAAAGTAGAGACCAAGACCAACGGCGCCGGGACAGCCGTGAGCGCGACAGAGACTCTCGGTCTCGCCGCAGCCGGTCACGCAACAACGAGGATTATGATAGCCGGCGGCGCAAGCGGTCCCGCAGCAGGGATCGAAAACGTGAAAAGGAGACGCGATCAAGAAGAAGTAGATCCCGCGGCGGTGGTAATGGACGCGATGACTACGATCGCAACCATAGGCGTCGTTCAAGAAGCCGCAGCTATGATCGGCGGCGACGTGACAGAAGCCGCGATGGGCCACGGAATAGTCAGGAGCCAGGCAATCGCGAGCGTACTCATATAAATCCATTTGACACTCCGATGAACCCCTCCCTGGGTTTTGATCAGAGACTCCCATCACTTTTTGACCGAAAACCGCACTTGGAGCCGATACGAGAGGAGCAGCGCGATTCCCGCTTCGACCTCACGCAAACCATCCAGGATCTAATGAGCAATTCAGCAGCCAGCAAAAACTTTGCTTCCCTTTTTAGTAGTCAAAACAGCAACGACTCTTTAAGCAATGGACCGTCCGAGAATTCAAGTAAGTTCAGCGAGTTTTATATCTTTCTTTTTGGTCACTAACGAGTTCTTCCAGTGGATAGCGCAGCTGAACGCAAACGAAAGCGAAAGTCTCGCTGGGGCGGAACAGAAAATGACAAAACCTTTATCCCAGGCATGCCGACAATTCTACCATCGACGTTGGACCCGGCCCAGCAGGAGGCCTATTTAGGTAACTTTGTGTGCTAGATGAGATTTTTTTTAGTTAGGTGGTAAGCTAATTGTAAGTATAGATTAAGATTAATGCAAAAACTAATGAGCCAAAACCAGAAATGACCAAACAGAGCAGGGCGAGGGCACGGTCATTACAGAACCTCACCCACTCACGATTTTCTTCATCACAGTTCCAAGTTGGTTGCCGGACGGGAAATCTTGCAAACGTAAAACAACACAACAAAACCAAGAAACAAAATTTGCAATGAGCGTTCAATAATAATCTCTCGTTCTCTTTTTGAAGGGACCCCAATTCCAGCGTGTGACACAAATCGATACCAGGGATAAGGTCATAGAATAAATATAAAGATATACTTATTTTATGCCAGAGATCCGAAGAGAAAAGAAAAACACATAAACTAATGAATGAATAATAAACTAATTGTAACGCTCACAAATTTTCAGTTAGGTAGTCGCAAAGGGAAACACAAAAAATCTAGCAAATCGAGCCAAAAACCTCAACCCAACTCAATTTAATTTCGAAATAATGTTTTTAATTAAAATCTTCTCTTTTTCATTTGCATAGAATAATTAACGTTTAACTTTTACTAATATCGAGGTTGCGCTCGATTTCTTCTTCTTTTCTAACGAATTCTAATTACAGTTCAATTCCAAATTGAGGAAATCAGTCGCAAGCTGCGCACCGGCGATTTAGGCATCACCCAAAATCCGGAAGAAAGGTTTGAAACAGTTTATTCCCAAAATTTACTCCCCCTCCCAAAAGCCAGAATCCAACAAACAAAAAAAGGACCAAGGATTACAGAACAAGCTGTAAACAAAGTGGACCAAAAGCAACTTAATATTTAATTTGAAATCACCAAAGGGCGAGAACTTGAATAGATCAAATTTGTTAACTTTATATTTTTGCACATCTTCAGCGACTTTAAACTGCGCTTGTCGCCTGGACTTCATTCGTGGCCCAACGAAAGCGGGCCAAGTGTATGTTTAATTTTGTAAAACTAAAACTAAATAACGGTGTTTTTTTTTCTCTCCCAAAAAGACTTAAGCGTTCGATTTTATAGTTTTTATTGCTGAGTAAGAAAACAAGAAACTGGCCGAGTAAATTATCAAATCCAGCATATAAAGGTCCATTAATTCAGCAACTTAATGCAAAATTCTTCTCTTAATTCTCCAGCTTAATTTAAATTTAATAACAATTAATGATAATAATTTGAACCTTGCAGGACATCTTATTATATCTATACTCAATACTATTTTAAGGGCTCATTAAGTTAGTTGCGATTTGCTAGGCTTTTCGGGATCCCACATTTCAAGAAAGCCACATTCTCCTCTGCTCTGCTCATCCACAGATCCCCGTCGCCGGAGCCCATTTACAGTTCTGATGGCAAGCGCTTGAACACCCGAGAATTTCGCTACCGCAAACGGCTGGAAGAGCAGCGGCACCAGTTGATCCTGAAAATGCAGGCAGTTAACCCGGAATTCAAGCCGCCGGCCGACTACAAGTAAGTAAAAGTTTATAATAAAAATACAAAATATAATTAATCTTAATCCTTTAGGCCGCCTGTGACTCGCGTGAGCGACAAGGTTCTGATTCCGCAAGAGCAGCATCCGGATATTAATTTTGTGGGCCTTTTGATTGGCCCGCGGGGTAATACACTGAAGGCCATGGAAAAGGACACCGGAGCCAAGATCATCATCCGTGGCAAAGGCTCTGTAAAGGAGGGAAAGGTTGGACGAAAGGATGGCCAACCTCTGCCCGGCGAAGACGAACCCTTGCACGCATTCATCACAGCGCCCAACCCAGAATCAGTCAAGAAGGCCGTGGACAAAATAAAGGACGTTATTCGCCAGGGCATTGAAGTGCCCGAGGGACACAACGACTTGCGGCGCATGCAACTGAGAGAGCTGGCTCAGCTGAACGGAACGCTGCGCGAAAACGACACACAAAGATGCACGTGCGGCTCTACGGAGCATAAATCCTGGCAGTGTCCCGACAAGCCCATCATTACCAATACCATTGTGTGTACGTCCTGCGGCGGAGGCGGTCATTTGACTAAGGATTGTCGCAGCAAACGCCCAGGAACCGGGGCCCCAGGCGTGGCTCCTTGTGAGGATTCACAGGCTAAGATCGATGAGGAGTACTTGAGTTTGATGGCCGAGCTGGGCGAGGGGCCACCGCCGAATGCGGCCAAGGCGGAGGCGCCCGCTCCGGCGACCCCAGCACGCAGTACCTATAGCATCTTTGATAAGAAACCCTCGCAAATGCAAGCTGTGAATTCGCCGCCAAGCTCATCTTCTAGAGATTACCAGCGAGAGCTAGCAAACCCTTGGGGAGCCGTACAAGGAAATGGATTGGCTCAGTATGTGCCTCAGACTCCGCCGGTACCACAAGCCCCGCCACCAATGCCACCTCCGTTGATGCCGTGGATGAGCCAGCCTCAGCCGCCGATGCCAACGGAGCCCCCAATACCGGGGACAATGCCACTTATACCGCCTCCACCGGGCACTTCGAACCCCATGCCGCCCTGGTCAGGTTATGGTGGATGGAATTCTGCTTACGCACCGCCGCCTCCACCGCCGTGCGGGCCGCCACCGCCGCCGCCACCACCAGCAAGTTAAAGGCTAAGCATTAAGAAATTTTGACTTGAGTATTTTGCGCTCAAACTTCTTTGCTGTAACTTCAAATATGGAAGTTTAAAGACATACCCGCAAATCAATTTGTATCTTAATTGAAATATGCTTCTTTAATAATCATTCAACTTATACGCACGAATTTGGTTCTTTATTGTTGTCAATCAGGGTAGAGCTGTGGAATTGAGTAAGCGAAATTTGAGGTTTAATCAGTCTGTTGGGAAGCCTAGCCGTGCTTGGCAAAATATTGCTTCGACTCATCTACGTCTGGCTTGATGGTGGCTGGATTCGAATTTGGGTTCCAGTTGGCGGGACAAACCTCGCCGTGCTGCTCGACGAATTGGAAGGCTTTAATTAAGCGCAAGACCTCGTCTACGGAGCGGCCCACGGGCAAATCGTTAATTGAGTACTGGCGCACAATGCCATTAGGATCGATAATGAATGTGCCGCGCAGAGAGATGCCCTCGTCTTGGAGCAGGACATCGTAGTCAGTGGAAATTTGTTTGGTAATGTCCGAGAGGAGTGGATAATTCAGTTTACCCACGCCACCGTTTTTACGATCGATGTTGCACCAGCTTAGATGGCTGAAGTGTGAATCCACCGAGACCCCAACGACCTCAGCATTGATGGCTTGGAATTCAGCTATGCGTTCGCTAAATGCAACGATCTCAGTGGGGCAAACAAAGGTACTGAAAGTAAATACAAAATTAATTAAAATGCACACAATATCACGATAATACATACAAATCGAGAGGGTAGAAGAAAAGCACTAGATATTTTCCCCTGTAATGTTCTAATTTAATTTCCTGAAAGTCATTGCCCACAACCGCAAGACCTTTGAAGTCCGGCGCCGGCTTTTGGACGCGCACAGCGCACAGTGGAGCAGCTGGAAGAGGACATTTTAGCGAAAAACCTTTAATAAGCTTTGTTGGACTTACTGCGGTGCAACAGTCGAATTGCAGAGGCTTTCTGTGCGCCGGCAATCAAGTTCTTGCCCAGGAGAGGCACCTAGAAAACACAATTTCGTTATATTTTTATATCAAAGGGCAAAAGGCCAAATCAAATTACGTAATAGCCATTGCTGGGTTTATTGCCAGAGCTGTATGAAAACTTACATTACGCAAAAGTGTGCGTCCAACAAACGACATCCTGAGCTTTGCTTTTGTATTTTAGATTTGTAAAAATATACAAATTTAGTGCACTTTTCCCAAAAAGTTTTGGCAAAGTACGACCGGCTGCCTTCAAAACAACATTAAAAGAAGTATCGATACCCAGTACTTCAGAGTTGCCGTATTAAATATACGGCACAAAAT
>JBAMCP010002491.1:0-12060 GCA_037075105.1 Lissocephala sabroskyi | reverse complement strand
GGCTAATAATGTGATTTGTTCATGGGCCTTGCTATTTTCGTTGGCTGCGCCGACGCGCAGTTTGTTTTTGTCTGAGGAGGCGCTTCGTCCTCCGGCGTCTGGTTCTCTTCTTGGTCGCCTTTCTGGGCAATCTTCATAGAGCCTACAATGTGATAATTTTAAACAATTTACTCCCCATTTTATAGTTTCCTCTTCTCTTTCGCGTTCTACGCCTTGGGGTACCCTTTTTGGTATAAGGGGTCGAAACTTACCCCTTTCGATATCATCGAAGTCCTTGATAGCAAGGCGGATCTTTTCCTGTATTATATCAGTACCGTTGCTTATATCCAAGATTTTAGGCATCCGACAGACCAATTTGCTCGATTTGTGGGAAGGGTAAAATCTCTCTTAAAATTCTTACCCATTCTTTCCTAGTCAATTGAGGTTTATTCGACACTTCCCATTTTGATCTTCATGATCTCGAGATCATTCTCTTTAAGAACTTTTCTTAATTCCTGTATCACATTTAAAAGTTTAAGGGTAAGGGGTATAAAAAGAGTGTGCCAGATTCTCCTTACCCTCAAGTGGGGCGAATTAATGTTTTCGCTGACCTTCTGGTCATTTCGCCAGTGGCTGGCTAGTTGGTGGAGATCCTCTCAGTGTCCTTGATGGCCAGACGACCACACCCATTACTGTGTGTGTGTGTGTGTGGGGGGGGGGGGAGGCGTGGTTGGCAAATATGCAAATTTGGCGCCGCTCTCACCGATTCTATGCCAATTTCCTGTGATTACTGCGTGGGTCGTCGCCGCCGGGAACGAAGGGAGAGAGCAGGCGCGAGGGGGAATGAGTAGACTCGCTATTTACCCAGCAGCCAGGTGAGCATCCCCCCACCCCGCCCGCCGCATAACCAAGATACCCATTCCCCCCATTATCATTATCGGCATCTTCATTGGGCGCCGGCTAAATGACGCCGACGCCGGCGCTGCCTGCATCCAATTCCCATTGAGAGAAGACAACGCGACGTCGCGCTCCCCTCCGCGCTCTGCCCGAGAATTTGATTGTACGGCCCAGCCGACGCCGACTGGTTGCGCTGGCCGCCGCGGCAGCGACGTCGGCGTCGCCGGCACGAACGAGCGCCCGATCGGTTTGTGGATCAGTCGGCTGTTTGTCGGCTCGGCGGCTCCCCAATCGTGTGCTACGATTTCCTTCAAATAAAACCAACGATGCTTTGCAATTTTCACTTAGTTTGAGTCTGAACGCGCGTCTACACACGCGACTGCGCCGGCGTATGTATGCGTCCCCCTCTTTCTCACAGTGTGTGCGTGCGTGTGCCTGTGCGTGTGCGTGCGCGGAGTTATCGATAAGCCGATAGCATAAATCAAATCGCAGCTGCAGTTGCGCAAACAAAGCGCGCGTAATTCAAAAAACCAAATCCACCACAACAAATCGATTTGCCCGACGGCTGCCGCTTTTCGTTTTCGGCTTGAACTTTTGCTAATCGCTGCGGTCGACTTGCCCGTAATCACATCTGGCGCTGCCAATTTCGCTCTTTCTCCACCTCCCAAAGAAGATCTGCATTTGTATTTTGTTGCACAACAAATACACAATTTTTTTACATATTTTTTCTCAAGTGTGTTCGTCGGTTTTTTTATTGCCCTTGTTGTTCCTGTGATTTGTGTATTTGATTGGCAAGCCAAGCCAGCCAGCCAGCAACATTGTCATTATCACCATATCGGGCTACTGCTGCTGCCCGGCGGGCTCTGTGGTGGTGGTAGAGCCGCTGCTGTGGCTGCCGCTGCCGCTGCTGGTGGCTCTGATTGACGCGACTCCGGTGGCGTTGTTGTCGTCGTTGTTGGTGCTGTCGTCGTGGTCGGCTTATTTTGCGGTTAACACAATTTTTAAGCTTGGCCGGCGAGTGAGCTTTACAGATTTTGTGTTATTCTTTTTTCCTCCGTATTAATTCCCATACAATTTCTGGGTGAGTAGCTAAATTGCGTTTTTGTTTTTGCATCCTTTTTTTTCGTCACTGAAGTGTACACAATTTGAATGCCTAAAAATATTCAGAATAGTTCTCGCTTTCCTCGTGACTTTCTGGGCCTACCGAAGTATTCCTTAAGTAAGAGCTATTAAAATAAAATTATATTGTAGGACTTGTCTGTTTTTGAGTCCTTTTCGAAGCATAGAATAGGGTAACATTTTCTTGTAGAATTTATCGAAATTTAGTCGAGCGGTTGATAATCGATGAGCCCTTTTCTTAACTACCCCCTCCCCCACCCCTTCTCTCCACATCTTCTGTTTCTTAATTTTTTCTAAGGTATTCCTGGATTTTGTTGAAAAGTTGGAAAAGCGTTTCTTCTCTTTTTTTACCCCTCACCAAATATACCCTTCCACTAGAACCGCTATTCCTTGGGATCGCGTCTTCTTTCTCTCTGCCTCCTTCCGTCTTTCGTTCTTTTGCCCCCTTTACTCTTTTCCCCTCTTCTCTTCCCCTATACCCCCCTCTCAATCTCTTATATACCCTACCTTCCCCTCCCCCTCCCTCTCTCTTCTGAAGCTGTTTTCAATAATCTAACAAGATTTGAATTTGATTTTATGTGTGTGAAGTTTTGGATATTTTTCGCATGAGCCATTTGCCGGGGAATTCCACGAAAGAATTATTCCGTCATCTGCTCGGACACTCGACTAATTTCCTGTCCGAAAAAAACCCCAGACCTCCCGAGGCCAATCAGAAAAAAAAGAAAGAAATAAAAAAACGAAAAACGCGGTTCCCTAAAATAGTCACAATTTAAAAGTCACCGCCGCCGCAGTCACGGTGACTGCGCTGGCTTCCTTTTCACAAAGGAGAGAGTAGAATAGCCGGGGCAGGGGGTGGGGTCGCAGGAGGGAGCATCCGAAAAGACTTTGCAAAATTTATGGCTCGATTTTCGTTGCCGTCCAGGGGGGAAAAAAGACGGACATGCACACGCACACACACCAGCGAGATTGCCCGGTTGTCTGTGGGCAAAAAAAAATCGAACAAACGACGTTTTTGCCATAAAAATTCATTTTTTCGGCCCACATGCGCGCAGCCGCCACCGTTGGGCAGCGCCACCAAATTTATGCCCCAACAGCCGCCGCGACGCCGACGACGGCGACGACGCTTTCGGCCCAAAGTGTGACAACGGCCCAGCCCAGGTGTTCCCCTCTTACCCCTTACCCTGGGCCCCATCCCTCTGCGCCGTCGGCGTTTTACGTTAAATGTTTCATTTCATTCATAAAAATTTAAAAGCAGCCCCCCCACCCCTTACCGTAGCCTGACTACCGCCTCGCCCCCTGGCGGCTGGCAGCGGCGCGCCGCTCGCGAGCGTCTGCGTCTGCGCGTTTTGCTTGGCGTTGGCGGCCATTCGGCTCGGCTGCGCGTGTGTGTGTGTGTGTGTGTGTGTGTGTGAATGAAACTAAAACGCATGAATGAGGAACATGTGAATGGGAAGCGCTCCAGGCAGCGTCGCTGGTCGTCGTCACCCCGCGGACAGACGGACAGACGGACGGACGGACTGGCGGTTGGCGTGGTAGGCGTACAAATTGCTTTTTTGCTCACGCGCACTCCAAGTGAAATCTCTGGCGGGGCGATATATTTTTTTCGCTTATGATTTTTGTGGACAGACACACGCAAGACCAGGAAACCGGCAAAGGGAAACAAGGTGGGAGAGATAGTGGAGACAAGATAAACATGGGAATAAATAGCTTTGCTGGTGGTTGTTATAACCCTGAGTCATCCAGGCAGCCAAAGAATCAAACCAACCTCGAGGAATCGAACGAGAAGCTTTATAAAAGATGTCGTAAAATGCCCGATTTGGATGAAACCTGGCATACTTATAGATTTCTAGGTGCTGATTACGAAAACAACAGCGAAAATTGCCGCAAATTGCATTTTCGGGGCGAAAGTTCAGTTCGATATGTTATCGAAATATTCGATTTTTTTTAAATACGCTTGTTTTTATATGAAGTTTGGGTTATCAGTATGCTCATAGAGCATTTCAGTTCTATTTCAGTCTTTCATCTAGAAATTTTATAACAGTTTACGAGATTTTACGGGTTTTATAAAATTTTATTCGATATCCAAGCCAAGAAATCTTGGAGTCGGTAGAGAAAAGACTATAAGGAGAGCATAATAGAGAGATTCCCATAAACATCTTCGGATCTCGATCCACCCTAAAGAGCATGGGAGAGTCGGTGTGCGCGTTGAGTGCTTTGCTTTTTTGGGGCTTTTGTTTGCGTCTCCCAGCGACTCGGCGAATTAATGTGTGGACTTTTTTGGCTACTAAGCCGGCGATAATATGCATTGAGCGCCGAGATGATCTAAGCGCGGGCAGCACCGGCGCCGGCGCTCGTCTCCGTCTTCATCGCCGCCACCGCCACCGCCTCCGCGTCCGCCTGGCACGGCCATCCTCGTTCGGGTATTGTCGAAATTGTGAGATGGCCAGGGGGAAACGTGGCTCATAAATTCCAAAAAGCGTCAACAAAGCTGTTGACAAATGTCAATTTCTGGCCGTTGTTGTTGTTCGCCTCGCAACGCCAACGCCAAACTGGCCAAGATGACAAAGCCTCTGCCTCCCACCCAAAAAGCCCGACCGACCGTCTGACTGGCATGACTCGTGCTCATCTTTCACCAGCTGGGGCACAAAAGGACTCTAGTTACATTGATCCTCGTATAGTCTTTGAAAGTTCCTTGACTTTGGTTGCCAACTGGAATTCTTTACACACCGTTCCACGATCGATCCAAGCCAGCGTCCATCCATCAATCAAATGGCTTGAGCCATCCAGCGAACCGTGGCCAAAGCTCATCCAGCGTTTGGCGGGGCGGGGGACGACCCATTGATCAATCACTGGCAATTCAAATGGGCGGACGGACAGACGACAATCGACGGGCGGCAGAGGAAGGAAGGTGAGCGCCGAGCCAGTCGGTCGGCTGGTTGATCGGCGAGTCGCCGCCACTGCCGCCGCCGACGGCGTCGTCGCCTGTCCGCATGAAAATGCAATCAATTGGCTGACATTTAATGGAGGGAGCCGTCAAATGTGATTGATTGATAATTAAATGTGGCGCCAGCATAATGAACATCATCGTTTTGCTGCCCAGTTGACATTACAAACACTCGACGATATGTCCCGCTGGCGGGCCCGGGACGGGGCCACATTTCGGCGGAGGAGGTTAAATCAAAGCCAATTTCATTAGGGTGGCAGCAAATATCCTTAGCCTGGAAGGACTGCTTGGAAGATCGAACCTACAAAATGTAGGAAAGGATCTAAATTTCCAGTTTGAGATCGTTAGCAAATTAGTTACTCCTTCTCCTCTACCATACCCTCGAGACAGGCCGACTCTAATATAAAATTTCCTTACTTTCTTTCCATAAATAAATTACTGGTGATTCGGCAGCAAATATCCCCAACCTGGAAGGGCTGCTTGATCCTACGAAAGAACCAAAATTGAAGATCGTTGGCAAATTAGTTACCCCTGTACTTATTCCATACCCTAGCCCATACCCTCGAGCCAGCCCCGTTCTGGCTACTTTCTTTTTCGACACCGAACGACGGTGGCTCTGGTTTAAAATCTGGCTGGATTCTTGGATACGCCTAAAAATAGAATTTCTGACGTAACCACGCATTTGCCCTTTCCCCTTTGTCTGTAGCACTCTATCACTTCTTTTAAGCGATGTATCACTTTTTTACCCCATCCGTCTAATTCGATTTATAAACGAATTTAGTGCCAATCCTTCCTACCCTTAAAATTTTTAGCTGAATTTTTCCAACGGCATTTCAGCTTGCAGTTATTAAGGCGGAAAGAGGCGTGGCTTTCGGTATATAACGATATAAAAAATCTAAATTTCAATATCGGTTATTGAAGTAAGACCAATTTATTCATATGTCCAGTTAGACAGATGGATAGACGGACATGGATAGGTATCTCTCCATCCTGGCTATACCGAGGGGAGGAGGTGCTTTAATCGCTTTGTTTACCCTTTCTACCTTTAGGGCTACAGGGTAAATAAATATCCGTACCACCTTTATGCCCTACACCAATCTCATTCAGTTATTTGAGCTTTCATAGTCCGTGAGAACCATTTGTCCAATCGGACAGTTAGACAAATGGACAGACGAACATGGTTAGATTCCTAGCTATACTGGAGCTTATATTGAGCTTATCTACCCTGACCACATGCCTTTGAAGACTGGCACATTACTCTAACACCCTTTTCACATTCAGGGGTACAGGGTATAAAAATAGCCTCAACTACCTTTGGACCCTCTCCCAAGTCTTAACCTCAAATTCGGTTATTTTAGCTTTGAAGTTCGTGAAAACCATTTGTCAATATGGAGAATTAGACAAATGGTCAGACGAACAAACAGACATGGATAGATCCGCACAATCCTAGCTATTCTACGCTGATCACTTCGCTTTGTAGACTAGCATAAAGCAATAATACCCTTTTCACCAACAGGGGCACGGGGTATAAAATATCCCAAATCATTTTATACCTTTATTTAGAGGAAACGAAAATGATGAACGCAGTCCAACTGATTTATAGGGGTAAATTTTCCTATCGGCGATCCGGGGGGTATAAAATTCGATGTGATTTTGGGAGCCACCCTAATGCGCTGTGGATATAAAATGTGATACAAAGAACTTTGAAGTTTTGCCGCATTTGCAATTAAATTCCGAAATCGCTGGGAAAGTTTAGACGGCCCTCAAAATTCTGGTAATGCGAGTGCCCAAATCGCTCGCGGGAACCGGGCGGGCGGAGCTGGAGAAGCCCCGGTAGCGCCAGCTAACCGGGCTACTTTGTTGTCACATCAAAATTTACATAAAAGACAAAAACAAAAGGCAGAAAAATTCCCCCGCCGATCCGCAGATCGTTGGGCTTCTCTTCTCGATTTTAATTTGCCTCCAAATTAATGAGCTTTGTTTAATTTTATTAATGGAATTGCCAACATTTATCATAAATTACAAATCGTGATCGTGATAAGAACGCGTCGATCGTCGTCGCCGTCGGGTGCGTCGTCTATTGGGAATAAAATTAAGTTGATGTCGTGTTGTTTTTTTGATAATGACGACTACCGAACGCCCCATTGAACTGATCTCATCAAATAGCTGACGGTCAGAGTGTGAGGGATCTAAGCTGAGTCTGTGCAGCTCCCCCCACCCCTTGAGGTTGAGGAAATTAAGCTATCAATTGGAGATGATGCAGCAGTTCTTTGTGCAGGGTGCATCAGTGAATTTTGATATCAATCTGATTTATTTTTTTGACATTTCATTTGAATTTTTGTTGTTTTTTTCCCCCATTGCAGTTTTCCAACTTGAAGTTTTACCATCACCGATTTGGCTTGGGAACGTGGCTATAATGAAAGCGCTGCGATGTGCAGACAAATCGTTAAAGTGCACGAACGCATCGACAATGGATAAAGTCGATAGTACGGATTAAACGAGGACCGACTTCAAGAACAAGGATAGCAAGGCCAAGGACTCTGCACTGCCGGAGAATTCGAAAGAGGGTAAACGGTCAGAGAAAAGCCAGAAAGAGTGAGGATAAGAGTAAAGATCAAAGACAAGAGACAGAGAAGTTCAGAGCACCAAAAGAGCAAAGAGACAAACAGAAACGAGAGAGAGAGAGACTAAAAAAGAGAATACATAAGAGAGGGAGAGACAAACAGAGCGAGTGAGCGACCCGGAGCAGAGGTCCATTCAGACCTATAAGCGTCCTGTTCCGTGGAGAACAAAGAGAGCCTGAGCCCCCCCCAAAAAAAGCGGACCTTAGGTCGGAAATGGAGCGCCTGGGTCCTGGACAAAGCAGCGGGCACAGCGCCGTTGGACTGCCCGGTGCCTTGTGCCTCTGCACGCTGATCTGTGTGTGGGCCGCTTGCCAGGCCGAGAGCAAGCTCTACGGTAAGTCTAAGCCACCCCACCCCCTCACACGCTCTTTATTCTCAACCTCCTCCTTCAGGGCTTCATACAGGCGAACTCCACGAGGACGGCGACGGTAGCGGCAAAGGCGGCAGCCGGGCAGCGCTGGTTGTGCCCCGCCGAGTTCACGCCAACGGAACCTTCCTCAGCCACACGCTGGACTACCGGCACACGCGGGACCATCGCCGCCAACGGCGCAGCCTCAGCCCGGCCGCGCCCGGGGAGGTCCACTACCGTCTGCCGCTGGGCAACGAAACGGTCCACCTGGAACTGACGTGAGTTTTCAGGGGCGCGGTGAGGGTCGAGTTGATGGAGACTAATGAAGATTGTGGGTTTCAGGCCGCACAGCTACTTTGTGTCGCCGAATTTGATTGTGGAGCGGCACCGTCGGGACTTGCGGACGCGCTCGCCGCCAGCTGCCCAGCAGCTGAACTGCCATTTCCACGGCAAAGTGCGCGGCCAGCCGGAGGCCAATGTGGCCATCTCCACCTGCGGCGGTCTGGTAAGAGAAGGGGTTGCCCTTGCCTTACCTAACACTCATGCGCTTGGGTCTCCTTTAGGTCGGCCACATCAAGACCTCCAGCAATGAGTATTATATCGAGCCGTCGCAGAAGCACTCGGCTCATCCCGTCCACGGCCATCCCCATGTGGTCTTTCATCGCTCTTCGGTCAAGCAAAAGGTAAGCTAAGTGAAAGGGTAAAAACACAAGAAGAAGGCAAATCGGAGGGAAGATTTAAGCCAAGGGTAAAAAAAATGACGGATTAGGAAAAAAATAAGAAACGCACTTGTATTCCCACTTAAATTCACACAGCAGTAAACGGGGAAAGACTAATTTGTGAAAGGGTAAAGGGTAAAAAAACAAGAAGAAGGCATATGGGAATTGGTAAGCGGAGAATAAAGAGGATGGCAAACTAAGAAAAAATAGGAAAAGTTCTCGTATTCCCACTTTAATTACCGCAGCAGTAACCGGGGGAAGAGAAATTTATAAAAGCGTAAAAAACAAGAAGATGGCAAATCGGAGGGGAGTGGCAATCAAAGGGTAAAGAATTAGAAAACAAATAGGAAGGTAATCGTATTCCCAATTAAATTAACACCCTCCCATCCACACAGCAGTCACCGTCGGGCTCCCCGCTCCCGTTGTTCTCGGAGGCCCCGCGAAAGTCGCCGCGCCGCCACAAGAACCGCAGACGAAAGGACCCACAGCAGCCGCGCGCAGGCAGCTCGCGAAAAGGCCTAGGCCATGCCCACCTCAGCAATTGCGGGACCCGTGAGCCGCGACGTCGCCTGGAAACGCGGCTGGAATGGCAGGCCCAGGGCAAGGTGAGTGGTCCTCCCGCCACCACCGCTGGGCTGGTAATTCAACCGCCTTTGCTTGCAGGTGAAGATCCAAGGCGGTCGGAAGATCCGACGTCATCGGCATAACCGCCATCGCGGCCAGCGCAAGAGCAACTTCTACTCGCAGTCGCCGCCCATTGAACTGGACGGGCCGCCGTGGCACACCAAATTCAAGTACAACACGGCCTACGATTTTGATCCTGCCCAGAAGCCCTCGACGGCCGTGGCAGGCGGTGGCGGCGGGCAAAGGACCAAGCGCTCGATCAGCAGCCGCCGTCATGTGGAAACTTTGATCGTGGCCGATCCCACGATGGTGGCGTTTCATCAGGATGTCGAGGGCTACCTGCTGACCATCATGAACATGGTGTCGGCGCTGTACAAGGACCCCAGCATCGGCAACTCCATCGAGATTGTGGTGGTGAAGATCGTGCTCATTGACAATGACACACATCCGGATTTGAATCTCACCCAAAATGCCCAGAAGAACTTGGACCGATTCTGCAGGTGAGTCGATGAAAGAGTCGGCGGCTTGAGATGAGCACTTTACCGAGAATTCCTTGACCCTTTTTATTAGTCCTTGTAAGGAATATAAGTTTCGCTGTTTACCTTCGCAGTTGGCAGCACAAATTTAACACGGAGAACGAGAAAGATCCGCATCACCACGACGTCGCCATCTTGATAACTCGCAAGAATATTTGCGGCAACAATTGCATGTAAGTGAATCCACTCCACTGAGCCTTCCGGAGACCTGAATTTGTGTGATTTGCAGGACTCTCGGGCTGGCCAACGTGGGCGGAATGTGCAAACCGAAGCAGTCGTGCAGCGTCAACGAGGATAATGGAATCATGCTTTCGCACACCATAACCCACGAGCTGGGACACAAGTGAGTGCGCTGCTGAGTGCCAATGCCGGACAGTTGAGCAGATGAAATCGGACAACAGGACAGATGGGAGACTTCATCAGACGAATATGGACAACTGGACTAATGGACCGATACACAGTTGAAGAGATGAAATCGGATAACTGGACTCAAGGACAGATGAAAACAAACAACTGGACAGATGGATTATATAATCTAATAACTTGGTACACAGGCAGATGATAACGGGCCACTGGACAGAAGGGCAGATAGATACTTGAAGAGACGTATACGGATATATGCAAAGATAGTACAGCTAATCAGACGAAAATGGACAACAGGACCTTCGGGCAGATATTCAGTTGAACGGAATAAAACGGACAACTGAACAGATGGGTACATAGACAGTTGGAGAGACCAAATGGATAACTACACAGGTGGTACAGCTGATTAGACGAATACACTCAACAGAACACTCAGGCAGATATAAATGATGAAAACGGACAACTGGGCAGATAGACCAGTGGACTTTTGCAGAGACATACGGATATTTGGACAACTAGGCAAATAGGCAGATACCCAATTGAACCTGCGAACCAATAAATGGACAGATGAGCAGATAGACAGTTCAAGCGACAGAAGGACAACCAGACAGTCGGACAGTTTAAGCGATGATTTATACTATTCGGGCAATAGGCAGACAGTTGGGCAGAAGGACAGTCGAACAATAGTAGAGTTGAGCTGACAAGCAGTCGGACAGGTGTAAAGATTTATGCGACTCGGCGGAAACGCAGCAGGTCGCCATCACACCAAATTGCCGCCGAATTCAATCGGACGATCGAATCGGTTCGCTTGGCGGATGCCTTTACACCTGCGTGTTGTCTACGTCTGCTTCACTGTCCGTCTGTCCAACTGTCCACAGCTACAATGATCGCCTGCCTTACACGCCCACTGGCACGACCAGCGCTGCCACTGCCGCCGTTGCCGCTGCCGGCGTCATTCAAACTCAATTAGTCAAACCGCCGCGATAACCTGCCTCGTCGCCGACTTCGCTGCTCTCCGCGCCACCACTTCTGCCTCCGGGGCCACCTGCTGGCCCCCTCGCGGATTCGACTGTCGTCCGGTTTCGTTCGCTGGCTTATCGTGCCTACAAAGCCCGAGCAGTTGGCGGCGTTGTTGTTGGGCATCGGGAGGGTCGGGAGGCTGGTGAACGCTCTCAGGGGCTGGTGGGAGGGAAAACAGCAAGTGCGCCTGTCAGTCTGGCGTGTTCTGATTGACTCAACGACAAACACGACAACTACAACAAGTGGGCTACCCCGTTTGCGAGCTGCCTCCATACCCTCGCCCCACAACGCCCCTCACTTGGGCGTCTATAGGTTCTGTGAGCTGTTCTCTTTATCTTCTTAGCCTCTGTTTTTGATACCCGTAAACTTGCCTGTTAGCTTAGATTGCCTAATTCCAACGTAATCGAGGAACCCCTCGTCTCAATCATCTGATCTGCCCCGAAATCCCCTTGGGATTATGAAAGTGGGCATTGCTCATCGTTTCTGATGTTGATTACCTACGTGCAACGGCTTAATCGCTGCATTGTTATACCGATTCTACGATTTTATTAGTCAGGTGTTTTTGTTTTTCACTTTCGGTGGATTGTGGTGGTGACCTTGGGGAGCGGTGGACGGATTTTCACCTACGCTCCTCGACGCTTGAGAGTTTCGCGATAAAAGAGGAGATTAGTTCAAGATCCCCAAGCTTTAAAGAGACCCAGTGTACCCTTTCAGATCTGCCATACCTCCTAATACCTTTATACCCTCTCGGCAATTCCATATCCTCCCAGCACTTCACTACCCTTTCCGCATTCAAACCTATAACTTCTATCCTCGCAACACACCAGCATTTCCATACCCTTCAAACACATAACACAACACTTCACACATTCACAACACTTCCATA
>JBAMCP010002490.1:0-12071 GCA_037075105.1 Lissocephala sabroskyi | reverse complement strand
GTGTGTGTGCGCGGGCATATCAAATGGCCAAATCAAAACAAAGCCAACGGCTGGCTGGAGTAGTCGAGAAATCAACGCCGAGCGGACAACAGACCGAAATAACCGCCATGACGCTGTGCCGGGCCTGCCTGGTGCTGTTGGGCGACGGGGATCGCACCTACGACTTGCAGGAGGAAAAGGATTTGGCCTTGAAATTCCGCAACTGCGCGGGTGAAGGAGTCTGGCCGGGCGAGGGGAGTCGTCTCGAGCTGCAGTGCATCTGCCATTGCTGCTATCAGCTGGTGGAGCAGTTCCACAGCTTTCAACGCATGTGCCTGGAGTCCTTGAGGAACTTTGAGAAGCTCTTGCAAGAAATCGAAGCCGAAGGGGTCAAGGACGACGAAATGGAAGTCACTTCGACCACGCGGCCCGGCGAGCAGGTCGAGGTCCCCCAGCCCGAGGCCCTGCCCGCCCTGGTCCAGGAAATTGTAAGTTCTGAATTTTCGTTTCGACTGTTTGACAAGTGCAAGGGGCGAGGGATTGGGTGGCGGGTCTGTAATCTTATCTGCTAATCGCGTGTGCTGGGGATACGGAAGAAATCGGACCCCTGGTCCCCCTGCCCAGCCCTCGCATTTACCGTTGCCCCCCATGAAGAGCGCAGCCCAAAACGCGTGCTTTTTGTTGTACACTGAGAAAAATCTTCTACTCTTTAGCAGATCACCCAGGAGTCGCCGCCCAAACGCCGACCAGGCCAGCGGCAGCTGCTGGCCTGCCACCTCTGCCCCCGCAGATTCTACAAGCTGCCCTTGCTGGAGGCCCACCTGTTGAGGCACCTCGGCCAGCAGCCCTACGCCTGCAGTCACTGCGGCAAGGCCTATGCCCGGGCCAATTTGCTGGAAGAGCATTTAAAAAGCCACCAGCAGGCGGAGCAGTATTCCTGCCAGGAGTGCGGCAAACTTTACAAATCCCAGCGCAGCCTGCGAGACCACGAGAAGCGCCAGCACCAGCCCAAGGAGCAAGAGGAGTCGCCCCTTTGCATGTGCGAAAAGTGCGGGAAACGCTTCACCAGCAGATCCCATTTGAGCCGCCATCGGTGGCTGCATGTGGCCAGGCAGGAGCATCCCTACGAGTGCCACTCCTGCGGCCAGCGGTTCTACACCAAACAGTTCCTGGCCGACCACCTGGCGAGGCGGCACAGTGGGCAGGATTTGTGGCGTTGCAGGAAATGCGGGCGGCTCTTGAAGTCCCAATCTGAACTCCTCGAACACACGGCCAGGAGTCATGAACCTTCTAACGATGTCCGCTGGCTGTGTGATCCTTGCCAGAAGACTTTTAGCACGCAGAGCAACCTGAGGGAGCACGAGCGTTTCGTGCATCGGGGGAAGCGGCGCGGGCCGAAGGGAGATATATAATTTTATATATATATATTTTTGTTTTTATCCATTAACTTCAAGCCAACACACTCGTTACAATTTAAAATTACACAATTTTTATCGAAATTGGGGGGAATTCCCCCCGTTTTAAGAACATTTTCTCGTTTCATATGGATGGTAAGTTTTTGTAGAGGGACAAAGGAGACGGGGGGCGGCGATTTCTTTAAAATTAACTAACATTCTTCGTCTGCCAGGACTGCGGTTGGGTGGGGAAAGAAAATCTGTTTGATGGCATTTCAAAAAGAAAACATACAAGTATTTCTAATAGAAAGTTTGAAAACAATTAACTAAAATTTATGCCTAAGCTGAACACTTGGTAAATAATCAAGAATAGAAAATTAATGCGCTGCACCGCGACGCAACTTTGACGACAACGTTTATCGAATGTATTTGAAAATTTATCGATAGTGGAAACACAAATGCAACGAAGATCAGGATCGATTCTTGGACATGAATGAGATTTGTCGCGGTGCTTGCAGCCGTATCTGTGTGTGTGTGGGTGTGTGGGTGTGCTAGCACTATACATAAATAGCAAGAATATGATGAGCATAGGATTAATGGTTTTAAATGAGAAGAGGGCAACGAGGGATAGATGATCTCTTAAGTGTCCTTGTGCTTCTCATAGAAAGCATCCAAATATGTTTTGTACTCGAACTGATCGCTCCACATCATTGCTGCCTGCGCATTCAGTGGACTCTCGTTGTTGGGCTCACCGAGCAGCGATTGTATGGACAGCAAAATGGTCCGCACATCGTACAGGGCCGACCATTTGTCCTTCAGTATATCCAAGCAGATGGCACCCTGCAGATCCACGTTGGGGTGAAAGCAGGGTGTAAGGAACTTTACCACAGGCGCTGCATATGGATAGGAGTTGGGAAAGTCTAGCGACAGTCGATACGTCTGCTCAGCATAAACTGTATTGCTCGGTCCAGCGATGGTGCCCACCCACTTGAAGATGTTCTCGCCATCCGGAAAGGCCGATATGCCCCGTTCATTGGCCATCATAAGATTCATTAGTTCTTTGTGCAGTCTGCGTGTAGATACAATTGATGTATTTTGGTGGAAGTATTTGGGTATTGCGATGGAGTTTACCTTTTACTCACGGCATGATTGTCTTTGATGGGCATGGAGTCATCGTTCTGTTTGACGACGCTACTGCCGCTGCCGCTTTGCTCGGGGCTTATGTTTTGTGCCATTTTGTGTGTTTTTGTGTAATCGGCTTGAAGGGTGGGGGGATTTTGTTCAAATCAATTTAGTTTGTTTTCACGAATTTTTCTAGACTTTGAAATATACTGTAATATAAATTTTGTTGCTCAGAATATGCGCGCGCGTCTGGTGCGTTTGGGAGAATTTTTCACTTTTTTGTTTGTGTGCTTTTCTATGTGTGTGTGTGTGTATAACTGAGCGACACGGTTGTCACCAGGGCCGCCAACTTGGATTTCAAATCATTGATAGCCGTATTTTAACCAGATTTTCGTATTTAATTTTGTCCAGTTAGTCTGCATTAATTATTGTTATATTTTTTATGATTTAATTAAGTAAAATAAACTGCGCGCTTTTTGTTGTTTGCCATTCCTTAAACAAGTTGGCAGGCCTCACTTTCAGCAAGCGTCTAGTTTATTTTAATTGTCCGGAATTTTCGAAAAGTCCGCCAATGTTATATTATTATTGGATTTTAAATCTCCTGATTTCTTCACCGCCAAAATTGTCTTCTCTCCTTTTTTTTTCAAAAAAATTCAATTAAATAAAATTTAAATCAGCTGTTTTGTGCGGCGATATCGATTCTGCAGGGTTGCTATTTTCGTAGCAAACCAGGGCTGCATGTCGGGAGAAAGTAACGAGTGGTGACCGCCGCCTTCCAGCTGTTTGTTGTGATGGATGAAAACGGCTTGATTTATGGCCTGGAGCTGCAGGCCAGGGCACTGACTCCGCAGTATGCAGAATCCAATGAGATCTGCTTTTTCATAGCCACCAATTCGCTGAAGCCAACCAACCAACTCCACCTGCTGGAATTCAACGAGGAGCGCAGCAAAATCCAATCCAAGGTGAGTGGAGGAATCGCATCTCCCAAGATTTCTCTAGAAGATTAGATCTTCTCAGATCTTCGAGCACGCCTTGGGCGAGGTGTGGAAGCTCAGCAGCAGCCACCATGACCCGCGTCTGCTGGCCACCGTCTACAATGTCCAGAAGGGCGCCCAGGTTTTATCGCAGGCCGCCCTGCTCACCCTGCCCGCCGACCTAGAGGCTGTGGCCAATGAGCCCATAAAAAGCGAGTACATTCCCTGGGACAATGTCGAGGTCCTGGAGACCACGCAACTAGGCGAACGCGTGAAAACCATCGAATTTCATCCCAGCCAAGATCAAACCCTGGCCTGTGTGGTGGACAACAAATTGGCCATCATGCAGCGTGCCGAGGCAGCCACCCGCGTGGTGGCCGAGGTGTCCAGCGGAGCCCCGAGTGCCAAGCACACACCGCCCTTCACCTCGGGCAAGTGGTCCCACCACCACCAGGGCCACCAGTTCCTCGCCCTGCACGACTGCAGCGTGCGGGCCTACGACGTGCGGGACACCCAGCACTGCGCCTGGAGCATCGACGAGGCCCATGGCCAGTTGGTTCGCGACTTGGACTGCAATCCCAACAAGCAGTGCCATCTGGTGACCGGCGGCGATGACGGCTGCCTCAAGGTCTGGGACTGCCGCATGCCCAAGGCTCCGGTCTTTGCCCGCAACGACCATTCCCATTGGATTTGGTCCGTGCGCTTCAACACATTCCACGACCAGCTGATCTTGTCGAGCTCCAGCGACTGCAAAGTCCTGCTGACCTGCGCGGGTTCCGTCAGCTCAGAGGCCCAGGGCAGTGCGAGTGCCTTGGACGACTCTGCTGCCGCAGGACAAGAGGAGCGGCATAAGCTGCTGTCCGATGGTTTGCTGCAGACCTTCGACCAGCACGAGGACTCTGTGTACTGTGTGGAGTGGAGTAATGTGGATCCTTGGATCTTCGCCTCGCTGAGCTACGACGGGCGGGTGATCATTTCCAAGGTCCCCAAGCAGTACAAGTACCAGATCATTTTTTAAGGAACTACTTTTATCGTACCAACTAAAAATAAATTAATAATCTCTAATCACGCGCGACCCTCTGCCCGCCTAACCCGTATCCTCGGACGTGCAGTCGGATGAGTCATTGGGATTGGCGGTTTCAATGGAGCAAACGCGTTTGATGAGCTCATTTTCTATGGGCTTGCCGTTCTCCACCGCCTCCTCCATTTGCACGTACTCAATGGTGGCGGCGGTTTTCTTGGCCTCCCCAGCGGATGCGGCAGGGCGAGCGGGCGCCGAGGTGGAGGGCTCAGTTTCGTCCTCGGCCTCCTCGGCCAGGCTGCTGCGCTGGGGCTGCACCTCGGCATAGATCGCGGGATATTGCTGGGAGATCTTTTGCTTGATGCTGCGGATCTTGCGGAAAATATAGTCCAGGTCCTTTTTCATATCGTTGAGGACCTTGACATGGCGCTTGAACTCGAGTTCCTCGTTTTTCAGGCGACTTTGCGACAGAGCATTGCAGTTGAGCAGCATTTCGTTGGTCTTTTCGAATCTCTGGAGCCTGGACAAAGCGGGAGTTGTGGAATTTCTTGAGACTTTTATTTTGGACTCGGCTTACATTTGCTTTTGAGCTCGGATCATGGTCTCCACATCGCTGCGGTTGACCATGCCGGCCAGGCCTTGGATGAAGGCCTCGGCGGCTGTGTATTCCAGCTCGGGCGATGAGTTTTCCGTCTCTTCTTCCATCGGATCGAACTTTATTTATTGCTGTTGTTATTTTTTTCAAGGGAATGTGCTTCCTCTTCCGCGATTGATAGAGAGATATCGGCATCTCTATTTCATATCGATAAATAACTCGATTGATTCAAACACCAACGCGGGATTTTGAATTGTTTTAAGGTATGCAAAAGGGAGATTTTTTTGAGAAATAAAGGCGATTTCTTTGGAAGGGCAACCAGTCAATGATCGACGGTAAATAAAAAAAAAACAGCAAAAGTATTTCCAAATGAACATGGAGTACTAATAATTTAACTTTAAATGATTTTAAAGCCCCAGTAATTTTGAGTTTCCCAGTTGCAAAATATTAAGAACGAATAAAAGAGAAAGATTTCTTTGTACCGAAAATGATGGTTATTCTTTTAAAGTAAAAATGAAAAATATTAAAGCAGTAAACCCAACAAATAAGCCCCCAGCCCTGACAGGGCTGTCAACTATCGATAACAGAACCACACAGAACCACTCCACCCCTGGTTATAATTTAGCCGCCCTGATGCGCTCTCCGTTGATTTATTCCGTTCTGTGCCGGCGCCTTGTGAAATACCAAATTGGAAATTGCCAGAACTTTAGTAAAATGGCAGCTGCGGGAAAAACTCTTAAATTGGCTCCTACAGTCAAACTGAACAATGGTTACGAAATGCCAGTCCTTGGCCTTGGCACATACGAGGTTAGTTTATTTTTACAAAACAAAAGATTAAAATTATTCCACTCCGATAAGTTGCAAGCTTTACAAATAGTTCGAGGTGCCGATTAGATCCGCTCAAAGAGATAGGAGATTTTTGCCCCACGTTTCTTTGTCTTTCATTAAACGGGTGGCCATTTTGTAGCTAAAGAAAGCAAAATGCGAGAATGCCGTCCGGGCGGCTCTGGACATGGGCTACCGCCACATAGACACCGCCTACCTCTACCGCAACGAGGACTTGATTGGCAAAGTCCTGGCGGCCACATTCGCCAAGGGCGCCTTGCAACGCGACCAGGTCTTTGTGGTCACCAAGGTGAGTGCTCTACTCTGAGCGGTCAACCAAATGACCCCAGCCCATTTTCTAGCTCTGGGACATTTTCCACGAGCCCGCGCGGGTGCGCCATGCCTGCGAGCTCCAGCTGAAGGCTCTCGGCCTGGGATACATTGATCTCTACCTGATGCACTCGCCCGTGGGCCTCAAGTATGTGAACGACGAGGAGCTGATGCCCCACGTAGCCAACGAACTGCAGACCAAGTGAGTTTTTGAAACTGCAAGCCAGCGCCAGTCTCACCAGTCAGCGGGCGTTTTCAGCGACGTGGACTACGTGGACACCTACCAGGCCATGGAGCAGCTGGTGGACTCGGGCCTGGTGCGCAGTCTGGGCGTCTCGAATTTCAACAGCGAGCAAATCGCTCGCCTGCTCCAAAGCTGCCGCATCAAGCCGGTGACCAACCAGGTCGAATGCCATCCCGAGCTCAACCAACTGCCGCTGATTGAGTTCTGCCGGCAGCACGAGATAATCGTGACCGCTTACTCGCCTCTCGGCCGGCCCAAGCCCAGCAAGCCGCTGCCGTTTTATTACAACGATCCTGGCGTGCTCGACCTGGCCAAGAAGTACGGCAAGACGCCGGCCCAAGTGATTCTACGCTACCTGGTAAAGTCGGCTTGCCGGCCCAAAGACAAATCGACTGATCGGCTCGCCCACAGATCGACCTCGGCACGGTGCCCATTCCCAAGGCCGCCCAGGAGCAGCATTTGCGCGAGAACCTGGACCTGTTTGACTTCCAACTGACGGCCGAGGAGCTGCAGTTGATGAAGGGCCTGAACAGCGGCAAGCGCCTCTGGAAGTTCGAAAAGGCCAAGAGCCATCAGCACTTTCCACACCCTCAACAGCAGGAGGGCCGATAAAATTCATGTTCTTGGAGTTGTTTAGGGCAGAGTTTTTGATTGAATGAATGAACCTCAAAGCTGGTCCTCTCTTTCCTTTTGCTTTTGCTTTTGCAATTCTATGTAGTCCTTGATGCTGTTGCGGTTCGTGAGGCTGCGCGATTCCGCATTCTCCACGGTGTGATCGCTGAAACGCACGTGGTTGCGGTTCAAAATAAAGTCCAAAATGCGCAGAATGGCTCGCCGAAAGAAGCACATTTCTTTTACCAGCTAAAAAAGCAGAAAAATTCCCACTTAATAACGAATCTTTTCCCCTTTCCAGTCAAAGAACAACGAGGGCGAATTGGCCGTCAAGCAGGCCATCGACACGGGCTACCGGCACATCGACACGGCCTTTTTCTACCAGAACGAGGCTGAGGTGGGCAAGGCCATAAGGGATAAGATAGCCGAGGGCGTGGTCAAGCGCGAGGAGATCTTCCTGGTCACCAAGGTAAGCCCACAAATCCCCACTGACTTTGTCTTTAATCGAATGTTTCTCAAAAGCTCTGGAACATTTACCACGAGCCGGAGCGCGTGGAGGGCGCCTGCCGCAAGCAGCTGGAGCTTTTCGGGCTCGACTACATTGATTTGTATCTGATGCACATGCCCGTGGGCTATAAGTATGTGAGCGAGGAGGCCTTGCTGCCCAAGGACGAGAAGGACGTCTTGCAGCTGAGCGACGTCGACTATCTGGACACCTACAAGGCCATGGAGAAGCTGGTGAAGCTCGGCCTGGTGCGCAGCATTGGCGTCTCGAATTTCAACAGCCAGCAATTGAAACGGATTTTGGAGAACTGCGAAATTAAGCCAGTCAACAACCAAGTGGAATGCTCGCCGGCCCTCAACCAGAAGCCACTGACTGCCCTGTGCAAGGAGCACGGCATCACGGTGACTGCCTACTCGCCCATTGGCCGCCCCAAGCCGGAGGAGCAGAAACCCGAATACGTCTACTCGCCCAAGACCCAGGAGATAGCCAAGAAATACGGCAAGACCGGCACCCAAATTGTCCTGCGCTATTTGGTGAGTCCAAAAGGACAATCTCCTCGAATTTAACTAATTGCTGGCTGTCTTTTTTCAGGTGGAATTGGGCACTATTCCCATACCCAAGTCCTCGAACCCCAAGCGCATTGTGGAGAACTTCGACATCTTCGACTTCGAGCTGACGGCCGAGGAGCGCGCGGTGATGGACGGTTTCAATACCGGCGAGCGCCTGGTGCCCTTCAACCTGATCAAGGGTCAGAACCACAAATATTATCCCTTTGCCATCGAATTTTAAAAGATGTCCTAGTTTTTTAAGCCGAATACAATTCGTAACCAAGTGATGGGCAATGCGCCTCTAAAAGGAATGTGGAGAGTTTTGTTTACTCACTTGAGATTTTGTTGGGGGCGGCGACTGACAGGAGAAGCCTTCAGAATTGAAATTGAAGTCAGTATTTGTAGGCAGAGAGAGGAGGGAGGTTTTGGAGAATTTGAAAAAGAAAAACCAAAAAAAAAACAACCAAAATTAGTTCGAAAGAAAAAACTGTAAATTTCAAGTAGCCCCCATTGATTGCGATTTGAGTTTGTCATGATTCCGGCACGCTGTCTGACCACCTGCGACGATGACGACGAGGACAACTCCCGGGTGGCCCTCATCCTCGGCGCGGATCGTCCCCCGGCCTGCAGTGCCAAGACCATCCTAATGGCGCCCAAGGTCAAGCTGAGCAGCGGCCACGATATGCCGGCCTTGGGCCTGGGCACCTACAAGGTGAGCCCAACCGTCACCCAAATTCCCTCCCGATCCTCATCTTTTATCCTTTTCCCTTCAAGATGCGTGGCTATCAGTGCGCCACGGCCATCCACTGCGCGGTCGAGACGGGCTATCGGCATTTCGACACGGCTTTTTACTACGAGAACGAGAAGGAAATCGGCGAGGCCTTGCGCACTCAAATCCAAATGGGCAATGTGGCCCGGGAGAATCTTTTCGTGACCAACAAGGTGAGTGGGCCGATTTGGTTCTACCGCTTGCTGATCTTGGCTTTCTAGCTGTGGAACACCCACCACGATCCGCGGGAGGTGGCCCGCATCTGCGAGAAGCAATTGGCCACCATGGGCTTCGATTACTTTGACTTGTATTTGCTCCACTTTCCCGTGGGCTACGTGCACATTTGCGACGAGATGCTCAAGCCCACCAAGGACGACGGCGAGGCCATCCAAACCAAGTGAGTTAAAAGATTCCCCGAATCTCTTTCTTGAGAATATTTTGTTCCCTTAGCGAAATCGACTACATCGACACCTGGCGGGCCATGGAGGATCTGGTGCGTCGCGGTTTGGTCCGCAGCATTGGCGTGTCCAATTTCAACATGGAGCAAGTCCAGCGCATCATCCAGTGCAGCTCCACCAAGCCGGTGGTCAACCAGGTGGAGCTCTGGCCGGCCTTCATGCAGCGGGATCTGGTGGACTACTGCCGCTACAATGGCATCGTGGTGGTGGCCTATGCGCCTCTGGGCCAGCCGAATCGGGAGGAACACACGCCCATCTTCTTTTTCTCAGAGGGCATGCGGCGGTTGGTCAAGAAATACAAACGATCGGCTGCCCAAATTGTCCTCAGGTTCCTGGTAAGCTTGAAAAATCCCTTCCCCTCAACCCAGCTGATTTGGTTTCTTATTTCCAGGTGGATTATGGCGTAGTGCCGATCCCGAAAGCCGCGAATCCTGTGCACATACGCGAGAACCTGGAGATCTTTGATTTCAAGCTGGAGGACGCGGACACCCGCGCCTTGAGGAACCTCAACCAAAAGCAGCGTATAGTCAAATATTTGCCGGTCAAGGAGCATCCCTTTTATCCCTTCCACGGGGACGAGGAAATGGAGCAGCAACAGCGCCAGGAGTCACCGCCGCCCCGGCGCAGGCGACGCAACCAGGCTCAGCCGCGCCAGCAGCAGCAAAGGAGCCAAACGGACGGGGAAGAGGCTCCGCCGACCGCCCCACCCACCGAGGCTGAGCCCACCACCGAGGGCGAGGGCGATTAGGAAGCATTATTTTTTAAATATGAAAATTGTCAGTGTGTGGAAAATAAAAGCCATAAATTTCCAATTAGATGCGCCAGCCAACGCGCGAAATGAGCCATGAAAATGGCCAAGATAATCTGACCAGCCTGGCCCGGCAATTAGGCCCCTGACGTCACCTGATTCCCTGGTGCTCCCGGGATCAAAAGCCGCGGCCTCCATTACCAGTGCCGTGTTCTCAGGGCAATGAATCCGCCTGCCCCTGGAGAAATGACCTGGGCACACGCCGTCTGGGCCGACATCAGGGGACCTCGCCCCCGTCACCGCCCCCGCCCGCGAGCGCTCTCTTTGTGGCTTTCTTCGCTCTCGCAGCGGCTTGGCCACTCGAAAGCCACTCGGGCTTAGGCGAGTGGAGTGAAATCCGCTGGCGGTCGTTTGGGCCGCGACGCTTTGTGGCTTAAATAAAAATTCACTTTACCCAAATTGTTCAGTTTCGCTCAACGCGCCACAACGTTCGCATCGCAGCCGCTCCGGCAACCGCAACGCACGAGTGTCCCCCCGGCCCCCGTTAAAAACCAACAACTCTTGGCCCTTTGCCAGCCACACACCGATTAGGCCAATTAAGACCCCCCGAAAAACGAGAGACAAAAACAATCGGAAAAATTATATAATTTTGGCGACTTGTGAAACGCGAGAGATCCCAGCATCGTCGTCGTCCGAGGAGTGAAACAAGTTGGTTATACAAAAATCCCCAACAACAACAACAACAACAACGAAAAGTGAGTTTGTGGGCCGTCGAGAGACAGGATTAAAAATCCGAAAAACAGTAGCAAGAAAAAATCCGAAGCGAACAGAAAAAAAACCCAAAATTATGTAAATGTAAACGGGCAGAATGGGGGGGCGGCATTGAGGGGGCGTGGGGGGGGGAGGGAGTGTCAGTCACGTTTTGAGAGAGAAAAACTTTCGCTTTCACCAGCAGCGCGCACTGCGCATGCGCGCCTGGATCGGAGCACTTCCAATCGCAGAGATTAAAGAGCTTTTTCATAACCAGAAGAGGGAATCATGAGAGGGGAGAATAGAGGAGGATTGGGGGTTTATGGTATTACAGAAAGCCGGCAAGAGTTCAAGGAGGCTGAAGGATAAATTGATGAAAAACAGGGACAGAGATTGAAACAAACTACAAGGGAGGTTTAAGAGGGAGGGAGAAGGGTAGAGAGAAATAGAGAGGGAGAAAAAGGCTCCTTACTGGACCGAAAGCTAAACTGTGGCTGTGATTGAAATACAGAATCGTTTTCAAGGTTCCGCCACAGAGCAGTTGGTTGAAAATTGAATGAGTTAAACAAGCAAAGCTGAAAAGACTTCATTTATTCCTCTCTCCTTCTGTCTTTCTTTCTTTCTCTCTCGCTCGCTCAATTATCACAGATCTGTTGTCGTATAAGTCATCAGATTCAGGGAACTTCTTGTTTCAGTCACCCAAAGAATTGTCTAACTCATTGAAAGCAAAACTAAAGGGAGAACTTGAAAACAGATTTTTGGTTGTAACAAAACCAAATGCACTTCAATTGTATTAATAAAAATCCAATTCTTTAAAGCCTCTTTCTATTAAAAACCTTCTCACGATTACAAGAATTCCCTATAGAAAGTAAATAATGAAACAAAGAAAAAACATTGCCAGCAAGGTTTCAATTTCTCAAGGTTCCTTTCAATCTCAAATGTTTCCACAATTTCTTGATTGCGGTTGCTTTTCAGGGATTTTTTTAAAAGACGAAAAGATTCCCTATAGACAGCCAGAAAGTTATAGCCTCACTCGCTGGGGCTTCAGTTTAAATTTTTCAAGGTTCCTTTCAGTCTCACAATTTTGTTTTTTATTTCTTGATATGAAAGATTTCTTTAAGAGACGAGAAGAATTCCTTGAAGAAAGCCAAGTTTTCAATGAGTCAGGTTTCAGTTTCATTCAGGGTTCGTAAATGC